>MU129989.1:0-35430 GCA_015039465.1 Phlegmacium glaucopus | reverse complement strand
AGATAAGAAAGGTCAGGAGGTGGTGGTTGAAGGAGATGATCAGGATATGGGAACCATCATTGAGGAAGCTGCTTTAGCTAACACCATTGAAGTGACTGATCTGGCTGGTATGTGAATTAATTTAATTTATATTATATTATATTCATTTATTTTTATATTCAGATATTGAAATGAACCTTGATGAACTTCAAGGCGCCTCTAAGATTATTGGTAGGTTCAATTCATGACAACAATGAATTGTTTTTGAATTTTTTGAAGGAGGTATTGCTCGTGGCAATGCGGTTGGAAATGTTTACAACTGGGGTGATGTGGCAATGGCTGAGCCTCCTACCTTTCATCAGAGAGGCTCAGTGTTCCTGTATTTTTCTAATGAGGACCCCTCTGGGATCATACCTGGTCAATCACGTCCAACTATGAAAGTTTCATTGGACATGTTTCACTCCTCTAAGCCCCTCTTTGAGGCTCTTGTGAAAAAATATGTAGATATCACTAATAAAAGTGAGCTGCAATGCATTACATTGCAATTATATGCTCACTTTATTCAATGTATAGAATATGTTATCCTTGTTCATGATGTCATCTGGACTCTTCTGGGTTCTTATGATGTCATCACCTCTGTTGATGGAGATGAAGATATTACTTGGCACACTGAGAACAACAAGCCTGTCATTCATGTCCTTTTAGTATGTTTAAATTTATTTTTTATTCAATTAATGAAGTCTAACAAGACTGTAGACCAATTTTACTTTGTCAAACACCCCATCCTACACCATAACCTCTTCTGCTACTCCTAGTCATGCAGTCTCTTCTGTCTCTGCAGTCTCTACTCCACCCACCTTGCTGACATCAGAGCAATCTCTTATTGCTGCAGAGCTTAATATTCCATCCAACATGCTTTGCAGTGGTGCTCCACTTTCTCTGCAGGCCAACTATAGCCGATATCTTGTCTACCTTGAGACTTGCCAGAAATGGGAAGATACCAAGAAAGCAGGAACTTGGCCACCAGGACTCAAAACACCAACCTCAATGGATATTATCTTATTATTCATTGGAAAAACAACTTGGTATGATTCGTGGACTAAAACATTTCCAGCTGTTGCTAAATACCCTGAAATGGCCCAATGGTTACAATCTGGAGAAGGCCACAAGTCAGATCTGGAGGTATGGGGTAGTGTTCAGAATGTTTATCACTTTTCAGACTTGATCACATGGTTGGAGAATGGAGGAACTCTAGTTGTTGAGAAGAAGGCAAAGAAGGGGAAGGGGAAGGAAAAGGAAAAGGGAAAGGAAAAAAATTCTCACAAAGCAGGTTCCAGCAAGGCTGCTAGAAAGTAGTAAGTAGCTGATATGCAGAAAAAATTCAAATGTATCACCACAATTTAGTTACTCATTTCTTTTTTTTTTGTAACAGTATTCTTGTCTTTTTGTTGGTGCTTGGGTTTACTTGTTCTGTCAACAACCTGTTCTTCAAACTTGTCACTCTCTTTTATATAATGGTCTTCACCTCATTTGGTGCACCATTACTTTTGACATTGTCATTCATCCCATATGTTGTGGCCAGTCCTCAGTTTGCACCTTTTCCAAGCATTGATTTCAAGGACTTCAGTGACTTCATTCTTGGAAATTTTGGCCCAAAAATATCCCTTCCCACAGTCATTACACTTTTACTCTCAATGACCAACAACACAGAGTTACTCTCTTTACATTTCAAACAGGCTGAAAAAGGAGGACCAACAGCTTGGATCAAGTGTTTGGCTCGTGCAATCAAAGAACAACTTGGGCCTGAGACTACAAAAACTCTATTCTCAGCCTTTGAACTAACCATACTTGAAACTACAACTACCAGAAACCCTGATATTACATCCTTGGCAAAAAAGCTTAGTCAATTCTCACAGACATTAGAGCTCTATCCATATAATAGGAAGCGGAAATTCACTGGGACATTAAAGCCTATATCTCATGATTCCATTCAACTCAGACTCTATTATGATTCTGCCCAAGATCATCTGTGGACACAGAAGCTATGAAATTCTTTCTAAACTCTGCACAGTACCTTAAAATTGGGCAGAATCTTTGGGTTGATCGTCAATTCTCAGCTGCAGTACTAAATGCAATGTATGACCTTCATGCATCTGCATCTGGATGGATGAAATTTTTCAATGACACATATGGGAATGAAGGTCTTAAACTTTCTCGCCGCCATATTTGGGCTGCTTTTGTTCATGAATCCATCTGACAAGTTTCTGATGCATCTGGAATTGATTTTTCCATACGAGACACTTCATCAATGGATGAGATTACACAGTCTGCCTTTATAACTTTGGGGGGAAATGGTATTATTCAGTCAGCAGAAAATCATTCATGTGATGAATGTTCCCAACCCTACCGAGCAACATCAGATGTGATTTTGAATCCTAATGATCCTTCTGCTGTACTTGGTGTTGATAATCCAGTAGCCACTGAAGTTGCACAATCCAGTTCCAATAATCCAACATTCCAAGGCTCAGAGTCTGAAATGAATGTTGACATGAAAAATGTAACAATGGTAGTAGTAGATGGGATTGTTGTTGGCACAAAGGTATTTTAGATTTATAAAACATGAAAAAATATTTTTTAACACTTTATTTAGCATTGTGCTTATGATAATTGCACATCAGACTTAGCAAATTACCGAGGTGGTTCTTTTTGTCAAATACATGAAAATGTGTTTGGGAATAGATGCCGTGTTAGAGACTGTATGGGCACTGTGATTGCTGAAACTATGGCCTGTGCAGCTCATCAAGCTCTTTGGAAGAAATATAAGCTTGATCACTCAGCTGGAAGTTTAGCAGGATCAAAAAGAATGTTAAACCGTCACCAAGAGAATCTGCCTTGGAATCCAAAAGGTGACCATGAACATCAGCCCCATGATCAGCCTGCTCCAGATCCCAGAAAGTTAAAACATTTCTTTGGTCCTGCAACTTTTTACTGTGTTGAAACTATTTGTGCCCCATGTGGTGTTGTTGTTGCATGGGCTAAATTTTCAAGATCTGAATCTGAATCAAATATCTTGGCATTTTTAAACCAGGTGTATCCTTCAATGGAATCACACCCTGACTATATATGCATTGATAAAGCTTGTTGATTACTTAAGCATATTGTTGCTCAGGGTCAATGGAACACCTGGTCACAAACAACCAGATTCATAGTTGATAGCTATCATTATCAGAATCATCGCAAAACAGACACTCTTTGTCGGACTTGGTGTAATCCAGCTCCCACAGATGGGTCTGCTCCAAATTTGGTTATAACAGCAACAGCATCTGATGGAACCACTTATCAAAAATGTGCATTCAATACTCAAGCATGTGAGCAACTTAATGCATGGTTGGGTGGATTTGAGTCTATTCTCAAGTGAATGACTCCTCCAAATTTTAACTGGTTTATACATGTAATGCTTTTTTATCATACAAGAAATGTTATCAAGCAACAAAAAAATAAAAATGACAATGATCATAGTGATGCTGAATAAATAAATAAATAAATAAATTGTACATACATACACATGTAACAGAAGCTGAACAAATAAATAGATCATATATACATATAGATATAATGTTAGTCAGCAGGCATCAGCTATACAACTTCCTTGAAATTATAAAAAGTCCACTAAAAGTCCGCTAAAAGTCCGCTAAAAGTCCGCTAAAAGTCTGCTAAAAGTCCGCTAAAAGTCCGGTCAAAGTCCGGTGGACTCTGACCGGACATGCCAGTCCAGTCATTTTTGCTTGACCGGACTTCCACCAGACTTCCACCGGACTTTGACCGGACTTTTAGCGGAGTCCAGTGGAATTTAGTGGAGTCCGGTGGACGTCCACCGGACTTCCACCAGACTAGCGGAGTCCGGCCGGAGTCCACCGGACAACGTGGGGGAGTGTAAAGTACACAAACACAGTTAGGAATTCCACCCAATAAGATCCTTGAAATGGTTTATTCAAGTGAGCCCAATGATTGTGTCGAGAACTCTCCAAACCCAAATGAAGGAAATAGGTATAAATTCAGGCTTTGACAACATCAGTAATGATGATCTAGATAACCTGGTTCAGCAATATTGTCAAGAAAACCCTAGTGGAGGATGTTCTTACATCATGGGGTGTCTGCATGCTGTACATTCCTTACACATTCAACGTGACCGGGTAATTGACTCTATGAAGCATGTTGATCAGTTAGGGCAAGGGATGCGGCAATGCCTTGGAAAGAAGAAGGAGCGGAGGAGCTATCAGGTTCCCTGGCCAAATGTCTTGTGGCGTATTGATGGCCACCACAAGCTTATAGCTTGGGGTATTGTCATTCACGGTGTAGCTGATGGATACTCGCGTAAGGTTTGCATGTGGCATAATACCCTGCCTGATTTCTATGCTAAAGTTTTATGTTTTGAACTTTGAACAGGTCACTGGACTACGTGCAAGTACAAACAACACAGCGGAAACAGTTCTCGACATGTTTATTGATGCCATACTGGAGCACAGTGTTCCTTCAAGAGTGTGTGGGGATAGGGGTGGTGAAAACTGTGATGTATCCATTTTGATGATCTTGCTTCATGGTCTCAACTGTGCTAGTTTCATGTGGGGTTCATTGGTGTTCAATACCCGAATTGAATGCCTTTGGGTAGAGGTTTGTGTTGGAATTACAAACCCATCTGAGCTCCATTGTCACAGGGAGTGACGGGCATAAAATTGAATGTGGCCAGGCCACATTCACATACATTTCCATTGTTACTTTCCCTTTCTCTCGTTTCTCTCTATGCCACCTCATTATTATCCATTTAGAGTATTTAGAGTATTTTAGTATAAATGTGGACTTGTTCTTTCTAGTCACCTCAGTCGTTTTGGCATGCAAAACACTGAGGTGAGATACTCTTTACCTATAGATCTCTCACTATCTTTGCTTACGAGTTATCTAGCTTTTACATTTAGGTACTTATAAATATACAGTCGTTTTGGCATGCAAAACACTGAGCTTTTACATTTAGAACTCTTATAGGTTATGGGCCCCGCCCCCTGTGCAAACTAAACTCATCATATCCTCATGAAACTACCTCTGTCTACCATGTCCACTGCTACTACCTTGTTGTCCGACTCTTTGCCTTTGTCTATTCCCAAACTCGATAACACCGGCCTGAACTGGGCAATTTTCTCTGTTTGTTTTCAAGATGCGATTGAAGCAAAGGGCTTCTGGGGTCATTTTGATGGAACAACACTGCACCCGGTTGCTGTTGCTATCCTTATCACTGGTGCTGATGGTACCACAACTACTGTAAATGATGCATCAGCAATTGATCAATGGGATAAAAATGAATGATCTGCAAAATCTCTGCTTACCCAGAAAATACCCGACTCAACCTTGATGTGAGTCCATACTAAACAGACAGTTAAGGAACATTGGGAGGCAATCGTGACCGAGTACACCAAAAAGGGAGCCTATGCGCAGACTGAATTATGGACCAAGTTCTTGGAATCCAAGTACTCACCAAAGGTTAGCATCCGTGAATTCTTGGATGGTCTATGGATGGAAAAAGAAAAATTGGCATCAGTTGGTGTGGAAATTGATGAAAAATATTACTGATCCACCATCATATCATCACTACCTATTGCGCTTGCCAACTTTGCATCATCTCAGCTCACATCAGCTCACTTATACACCTCTACGAATACAATTGCTCCCAATTTGTTAATCTTGCTGATTGTTGAAGAGTCTGAGTGTCAAAAGGCACAGTGCTTGCAATGGCATGCTGGAAGATCCAAAGACGATGACAAAGATGAAGCCATGTACGTAGGCCAAGGCTCTTCAAAAGGGAAGGGCAGTAAAGGCAAGAAATGTCATGGCAATTGTTGGAACTGTGGAGAGGAAGGTCATTACAGTAATAAATGTCCTAAGCCAAAGAAGGAGAAGAAAAAGGGTGACTCAGTGAAAGAAAAGGGCAGTGAAAATACTGCTGTGGAATCTGATTTGGAAAGTGAAGGAGCCTTCATGATGGAGCTTGACTTGGAATCAATTTCGGATGACATCCCTGACCTCCTGTCTGTCACAGACTCTTCGGATACCGATGGCGAAGATCTCAACAACCCAGATCCTGAAGAGGATGATTGGTTCTTGGAAATAGAGGAGGATGAAAACTGATGAGGAGGAATTAGCGCTTGTAAATGAAACTACTCCTGGTGACGCACCTATCCGAGCCAAAGTCTATGATTCTGGATGTACTACCACCATAACTCCCTATCGCGACAACCTTGATGACTTTGCTGAAATTCCCCCTTGTCCATTCTGCGCTGCAAACAAACAGAGTTTTAAAGCAACGGGTATCAGAAAAATGACTATAGACGTACCTAACGGTCTTGAAACCTCGAAACTACAACTCATGGAAGTTTTATACTCTCCTGAGGTTGGATACACTCTTGTCTTGGTTGGGAACCTTGATGATCAAGATTTTACGATGACTTTTGGGGGTGGAAAATGCATCATAACTAGACCGGATGGAAGACAGGTCAGAGAGGTTCCAAAAAACCAAAAAGGACTGTACCATGTTGAGCATTATCCTGAAACAGCAAATGTAGCATTGGAAGACATCACCTTGGATCAACTTCACCGATGAATGGGGCATATATCCCCTGAAATTGCTCACAAACTTGTCCAAAATGGCCTAGTGACTGGTGTACGACTCAAAACTACAGCCTCTGGGGAACCCTTCTTTTGTGAGTCCTGTATCTATGTGAAGTCAACTCAAAAACCAATCCAAAAAGTCCATGGTGGGGAAATCCATTCCAACATTTGGGGACCAGCTCTGGTGGAATCTAAAGGAGGATGATGATACTATGTCACCTTCACAGATGATTATACCTGATTAACTCACCTATATCTCCTTCAAAAGAAAGACAAAGCTGCTGTAACCTACAAACAATACAAAGCTTGGGTCCAAACCCAGTTAGATGCCCGGATCAAAATCCTACATTCCGATAGAGGAGGGGAGTATCTAGGAAAAGAATTTACCATCTACCTCAAGTCTAAGAGAATGGAGCAAAAACTTACAGTCCACGATACACCCCAACATAACAGAGTTGCTGAGCATCAAAATCAGACCATTGTAGAACATATCCACACCCTACTACACAGTAGCGGACTCCCAAAGAACCTATGGGGAGAAGCTGCATGCCACGTTGTTTGGTTAATAAGAAATGTGGGTAACAGAAGGTAAAGCTTTGGAGGAAGTATGCGAGCCAGGAATAGAAGAAACCGATGATAGGACTGAAAATTGAATACCTATGGATTATTCATTTTTCATAATATTATTCTTCAATTGAATCAAAAAGATCAATAAACCAACCATGAATTAATCTACAAATTGGTAGTGTAAGGGTCAAAAGTGTTGACTACACTTGTTGATTAAACTGGAAATTGCAAAGTTTTGAATGTTAACTCAGCAGATAACTATGATCTGAATTGATCTATTTATCATACTGTAAAATAACACTACAAAAAGTTCAGACTATAACCATACAAAAATCCATAATGGTCTAAATGAACAACTTGCAATCTAAAGTAACTATCAAGTCTACAACTGTGAAGAAATTTGTCATACAAGTCCTAGGACGATATCAGTAAACATCAATAAAGTTCCTGAAACAGTGAAACACTTTGTGACATTTTGTCACATCATGTAACATTTGTAACATTATTGTGACATTTGTGACATTTTGACATATGAACATATGACATCATGAAACATATGACATCATAAAACAAGGCATGATATCATAAAACAAGGCATGATATCATAAAACAAGGCATGATATCATAAAACAAGGCATGATATCATAAAACAAGGCATGATATCATAAAACCAAGGCATGACATCAAAAACAAGGCATGACATCATAAACAAGGCATGATATCAAACATAGACATGACATCACAGACTCTTACCTAATTTTGTTTCTCATTTATGTATATAAGTAACTAGAAAGCACCAGTAACATTAGTGAATTTGCACTCATTCTTTCTTTCCCAAGTTTCACAAACAGTGAATTGGCACAAGTTAGAAAGAACTTACAAGTGGACTTGTCCTACTTCACTCAGTTCAAAGAATATTAAATCCTAAAGGGACTTGTCTTTGTTCTGTTTAAACAAAGAATATTAAATCCTAAAGGGACTTGTCTTTGGAGTTGGAATATTAAAGCCTTTGTCAGAGTCTGAGGAGAAATCCTTGTACTATAAAGCTGTCTCATAGTCTGCCTCAGGGACTTTAAATCATTTGTTTTTGGAACTGTTCATAGAATATTAAATCCTAAAGGGACTTGTCTATGTTCATCCAAATTGGGTTATCATATAAACAAAGAATATTGAACCCCAAAAAGGGAATAATCTTTGTCTATCAAATCACCATCTCATATAGTCTGAGAAATTGGACTTTAAACACTGGTCAAATTAGGAAAGAAGAGAGAAAAGAGAAAAGACAAGTTGTGAAAGATAGTCTAAAAAGGATTGGACTTTAAACCTGTAGTTGGAAGTTCTATTCAAGAGTATACTGGTTATACTTTCAAGGAAACCCCAACTTGCTTAATACAGAAATTTGTTATTAGTTGCTGGTTGTTGGATTTGTTTTGAACATTTCCTTAAACAGTAATCTTAGAAATACAAATTTAAATCATATCACCGAGCCCCAACAAAAGCTGTACAAGGAAAAACCCCTTTTGAAGCCGCTTTTGGAAAGAAGCCAGACCTGGGTGAAGTATGTGAATGGGGTGAAAAGGTATGGGTATGACTTGAAACAGGAGACAAGTTGGGTGGAAGAGTCCGGGAAGGCAGATGGATAGGGATATCAGATGAATCCAAAGGTATACGGGTGTACTGGCCAGACACAAAGAGTGTTACAACTGAGCAAAATGTTTACTATGACAAAACAAGCTCGTCAGTCTCTCATTTCAAAGGGGAGGAATGGGATGGCTTTGTTGAAACAAAGACTGACAAGCCCTCACCTCAAACTCCAACCGAAACGTGAAATCTCAATACCACTGAACCCTCAAACGACCCAAAATTCATAGAAAATCAATCCAAAACTGATATAGATCAATCGCATACTGAAACTTGCCCAAAATGTATGTGAAAACCTACCCAACACATCAAAGATCTATTAACTGGGAAAGGTACTGCTTCAAACTTACCTAAAGGAGAAAAAATCACAACTGGAATCCAATTACCTACTCCAGAAGACCCTGAAAACTCCACTGAAGTTGCACTTGAAGGGGAGGAGATTGATTTCTATGAAGAATATGCATTAGCTGCCAAAATAAGCGAAACAGAAGCGCTGGAACCCCAAATGCTGAAAGAGGCAAAATCTCGTGCTGACTGGCCACTATGGGAAAAAGCAATCTATGAAGAATTAGCAACACTAAAAACAGCTGGAACATGGGAACTAGTCGACACACCTTCAAATGCAAACCTAGTGGGCTCAAAGTGGGTATTTTGAGCAAAAAAGGATGCTGCTGGTCACGTAGTATGCTACAAAGCCAGGCTTGTTGCCCAAGGCTTCTTGCAAGTAACAGGTGTCAACTACTTTGATACCTTTGCACCAGTTGCATGCTTGGCATCTATTCGAGCCATTCTAGCCATCGCAGCAGTTGAGGACCTCGAAATCCATCAGATTGACATAAAAGGCGCTTACTTAAATGGAGTACTCACCTCGCAAGAAACAATCTACATGTGACAACCACTTGGATATGCAGATCTGGAATCCCTAAGAAAAGTCTGTCAGCTAAAAAAGACTTTATACAGCCTCAAACAGTCAGGACAGAGATGGTACCAAAAGCTGGGCTTTTTATGATGTGAAGTTGACCAAGCAGTGTTTTATTGAAGGAAAGAAAAGATCTTGATGATTGTTCTTGTGCATGTTGATGATTGCATGGTTGTGGGAACAACACTGAATCTAATCACAAGATTCAAAGCTGAAATCAGTAAGCACATTGAAATCACTGACCTTGGCGAGATCCATTGGATCCTAGGCATCAAAATAATCCATAACCGAGAAAAATGTACCATTCACCTCTCTCAACGCTCCTACATCGAGTCTTCCTTATGCCAATTTGGCCTTGAAGATGTCAAACCCGTTTCACTTCCCATGGATACCTCCATCAAGTTGACATCAGCTCAGTCACCATCAACTACAGAAGATATCGCCAAAATGCGAAACATACCTTATCACGAAGCTGTGGGAACTTTGATGTATGCATTGTTAGGTACACAACCCAATATTACCTATGCCATCCAGACTGTCTCGTGCTTCACCAAGAACCCCGGAAGCGCCCATTGGGAAGTGGTCAAAAAATCTTTCGCTACTTAAAAGGTACAAAGGAACTGTGGTTGTCATATGGAGGACAACAGAAGGAATTGATTGGGTATGCGGACGCTGATGGAAACATGGCCGAAGATTGCCATGCAATATCTGGGTATGCCTTTCTCTTACACGGCGGTGCCGTTTCCTGGAGCACTAAACAGCAGGAAATAATTTCACTGTCTACTACTGAAAGTGAATATATTGCAGCTACGTACACCTCAAAAGAAGCCCTCTGGCTTCGTTTGCTCATCACCCAGCTCTTTGATACACCACTTGATGCTACCACACTGTTTTCCAACAACCAGTCAGCCATCGTGCTTACTAAAGACCATCAATATCACGCAAGAACCAAGCACATTGACATTTGATTCCATTTTATTTGATGGATCATCAAAAATGGATCACTTCGTCTAATCTATTGCCCTACCAATGAAATTGTTGCTGACACGCTCACAAAAGCCCTACCATCACCAAAGGTCAAACATTTCACAAACGAACTCGGACTCGTATTGGTTTGAAGGGGAGTGTTGGAATTACAAACCCATCCGAGCTCCATTGTCACGGGGAGTGACGGGTTTACTTTACCCTCCCCCATATAATCCATACAGAATGGATGGAGTCCATATGGAATCCATAAAATAAAGGGTGGATTCCATGGAATAAAGGTGGAATCCATGCCTATTTCATGGATTCCACCTTTATTCCATGGAATCCACCCTTTATTTTATGGATTCCATATGGACTCCATCCATTCTGTATGGATTATATGGGGGAGGGTAAAGTAAACCCGTCACTCCCCGTGACAATGGAGCTCGGATGGGTTTGTAATTCCAACACTCCCCTTCAAACCAATACGAGTCCGAGTTCGTTTGTGAAATGTTTGACCTTTGGTGATGGTAGGGCTTTTGTGAGCGTGTCAGCAACAATTTCATTGGTAGGGCAATAGATTAGACGAAGTGATCCATTTTTGATGATCCATCAAATAAAATGGAATCAAATGTCAATGTGCTTGGTTCTTGCTGGGTATTGAATGGTCTTTAGTAAGCGCATGGCTGACTGGTTGTTGGAAAACAGTGTGGTAGCATCAAGGGTATCAAAGAGCTGGGTGATGAGCAATGAAGCCAGAGGGCTTCTTTTGAGGAGTACATAGCTGCAATATATTCACTTAGTATGGGTAGTGGAATGGATATTTCGTCCATCTTTAGTGCTCCAGGAAACGGCACCGCCGTGTAAGAGAAAGGCATACCCAGATATTGCATGGCAATCTTCGGCCATGTTTCCATCAGCGTCCGCATACCCAATCAATTCCTTCTGTTGTCCTCCATATGACAGTGAAGTTGGATTCCATTTGGAACATGACCACTTCCCAATGGGCACTTCCAGGGTCTTGGTGAAGCCGAGACAGTGACTATGGCATAGAAAATGGCTGGGTACCTAACATGCACATCAAAGTTCCCACAGCTTCGTGATAAGGTATGTTTGGCATTTTGGCGATGGACTCCATGGATTCCATGGTGACTGAGCTGATGTCAACTTGATGGAGGTATCCATGGGAAGTGAAACGGGTTTGACATCTTCAAGGCCAAATTGGCATAAGGAAGACTCGATGTAGGAGCTTATTGAGAGAGGTGAATGGTACATTTTTCTCGGTTATGGGATTTTGATGCCTATGGGATCCAATGGATTTCCCAAGGTCAGTGATTTCAATGTGCTTACTGATTTCAGCTTTGAATCTTGTGATTAGATTCAGTGTTGTTCTTAGGACCCTGCAATCATCTACTTGCACAAGAACAATCTATTAATATCTTTTCTTTCCTTCATTGAGACAGTGCTATGTTCAACTTCACATCTTAAAAAGTCCAGCTTTGAGTTGTATCATTTAGAGACTTGATGCCTTTCTTGTTTGATAGCTGAATATAAATTCTTTTTTAGCCTGCCAAGACTTTATTTTTATGGATTTCAGTTCTGCATTTGAGGCCATGTGGTTGTCACATGTTGGTTGTTTCTTGCGAGGTGAGTATTCCATTTAAGTCTGCGCCTTTTATGTGCGGACTCTGGTGGATTTTGCGGTCCTCCACTGGACTTCAGCGGACTGGACTCACAAATTTGGCCCATGTCACACTGAAAAATCCTGGACTGGAGTCCAGTGAAGTCCACTGGATTCTGGCGGAGTATGTGGGGGAGTGTACAGTCCTCAAGACTAATGGTTATATATACCCCTCCCACCTGACATAAATAATATATTCTGGCACTTGCTGAAGGGCTACTACCATGTACTATATATTAAAATGTTCATAAAAATGAGGGGAATCCATTGGTAATAATATCACGATGTGATACACATTTTTATATGCAA
Source organism: Phlegmacium glaucopus (assembly GCA_015039465.1). NCBI lineage: Eukaryota > Fungi > Basidiomycota > Agaricomycetes > Agaricales > Cortinariaceae > Phlegmacium > Phlegmacium glaucopus. Next base: position 22,711 of record MU129989.1, on the reverse strand, counting down.
TTATATGTGAAATACTGCAGAATATACAGTAAAATAATGCACTCTATGCTTATAAATGAGCCGAACATGACGCACCATATACCAATATAATTGTGCTAATAACAGCTTTCAGAATATATATAAATCATGTGCATGCACCATGTCTGGTGCACATTTTTACACATTTTATATGTTTTAATATTGAAAAAGGGCTTATATTCCCATGCTAATAGTATGGTTATATTCCCTAGCAGTGTAGCATTCTATCAGTATAAAGTGTGTCATGTTCAGCTCATTTATAAGCATAGAGCGCATTATTTTACTGTATATTCTGGAGGTCTTTACACTCCCCCACGTGTTCCTGGAGGAATCCTGGAGGATTCCTACCTATTCCAGGAGGATTCCAGGAGGATTCCTACCATTCCTGGTAGGAATACCAGGATTCCAGGAGGAATTTTCTACCAGCCAATTCCCCCTGAAATCCCCATTCCTGGCTCTTCCTAATCCAGGAGGATTCCTGGTGGATTCCTGGTACTCAATGAAATTGATACCAGGATTCCCAGAATTCCTTAGGAATCCCTAACACAGAATCCACCTGGAATCCACCCGGAATCCTGGGAATTCCACAGGGATGAACTCAACTCTTACTTTTAAATATTATTCAAAATTACAAGAATCATATATAAGTCAATAGTAATTTAAATATACATGAGTTGACTGTAATTCATATATATGTGGTGGCAGTGCCTTGCCGCCATTTGAATTTTGAATTTTGTTCAGGCCGCGAGGTGGGATCACGTGACCGCACGTGACAATATTTTCCCAAATCAACAAATGTTAGTAATACTAATAATACTTCGTCATCTCACAACTACCACCACCATCACAATCGCAACCACCACCCCAGAACTACAACGACGACAAGGAAGACACGACGACAACGACGGATGAGGACGAGGATGGATGGGGACGAGGACGGATGAGGACGACGAGGACGACAGACAACGAGGGCGATGACAACGACAATGACAACCGATGACAACGACAACGACCAACAACGGCCAACAACGGTAGCGACGGTGACGACGACGGCTACCCCCCTAACCAGGGGGGTTTTTTGTATTTTATTTTATTTTATTTATTTTTATTTCAATTCATTAACGACTACTGGCAGCGTACGACGACGACGACTGACCTCCCATCCACCACCGTCTTCCACCTCGACACACCACCACCCCCTCAACCCCCCTTCACCGGGGGGTTTTTTAAAATTCTCATACTTCGAACCACGACAGCTACCCCCCCCCCACAAGGGGGGGTTATTTTATTTTAATTTATTTTAGGACGCTAACAGGACAACTACCGCAATGACCACCACCTCTCACGACCACCACCACCACCTCGCACGACCACGACCACCACCTCGCATGACCACCACCACCACCTCGCACGACCACCACCACCTTCCACGACCACCACCACCACCTTGCACAACGACCACCACCACCTCGCACGACGACCACCACCACCTTGCACGACGACCGCCACCTTTCACCACGACGACCACCACCTCGCACGATGACCACCACCCCGCACGATGACCACCACCACCTCGCACGACTACCACCACCTTTTTTTTTTTTTTTTTTTTTTTTTTACTTGAAATGTGAGGGGGTGCAGAAGGAGGTCCTTAGGCGGGCCTGACGGGCCTTAGGACCTCCTTAGGACCTCCTTAGGAGGTCCTTAGGTCCTTAAGGCTTAATTAAGGACCACCTAAGGACCACCTAAGGACCCTAAGGCTCAATTAAGGACCACCTAAGGACCACCTAAGGACCATAAGGACCATAAGGACCATTAAGGACCATTAAGGACCACCTAAGGACCACCTTAAGACTACCTTAGACCACTTTAGTCGATTCAGTAACTGAACAAAATAAAGTAAATTAAAAAGGAAACTAAACCAAAAAAAAATAACGTTCTATATATAACTTTTAATATATGTACATTAATTATTGTATAACAAGTGACAAATTATTGAATAATTTATTTGATTTTTACATGGGGGTACTCCCCCAATACTAACATCATATAATTTTATTTTTCTTTGGGGCCACTCCCCCAACAGCAACAGTAGCACACTCCCGACACCATCACATAATGTATTTTTATTTGGGGGCACTCCCCCCCCAGCAGCAGCAGTAAGCATACCCAGCAGCACGCGTACACAGCAGCAACCATGCACAGCCGCAAGTATGCACAACAGCAAACCCACACAGTAGCCGCACCCAGGAGCAGCAGTATGGACAGTAGTCTCATTAATTTTATTTCTTATTTTTTATTTTTATTGGGGGGGGTCACTCCCCCCCACCAGCAGCAGCACGTTCCACCACCATCAGCACGTTCCACCACCACCAGTAGCACGCCCCACCACCAGTAGCACGCTCCACCACCAGCAGCACCACTGGCTCATTTATAAGCATAGAGCACATTATTTTACTGTATATTCTGCAGTATTTCGCATATAACTGCATATAAAAGTGCGCATCACATCGCTATTTTATTACCAATGGATTCCCCTCATGTTTATGAACATTTTGGTATATAATACATGGTAGTAGCCCTTCAGCAAGTGCCAGAATATATTATTTAGTCAGGTGGGAGGGGTATATATAACCATTAGTTTTTATATATATACAAGCAATGATGGTGCAGTTGGTAGATCACTGATGCAGTGTGGGAATTATGTCACATGACCTTTCTCAAGGTCTTTGGTTCAATCCTCCTTACTGGTATTCTTTTATTTGTCATATGCTACAAGTCAGGTGATTAATTACTTGATTAGGAAATTGGAATATTGGAATATTTGGGAAGATTCATAGGAATTCCAGGATTTCTACTGGAAAGCTTGGAATTTGTTGGAATGGGATTGGAATGGGATTGGAAAGAAATTCTGAGAATACATGACTTTACAGTGAGACACAGTACTAAATTCTTCCAATTGGAATTCTGAGGAATTCTGAGGAATTCCAATTGGAAAGGGTAGGGGACCATAAAGACCTCAACTCAACTCGGACTGGACTTGGACTTTTGGTGTTTTTACTTGGACCACTCAGAGTCTGATTGGACTGGTGGGTGAGTGTAAAGTCTTGGATTCAGATGACCTTGAGCAGTATTCTATCTTCAATTTCTGGTGAATCAATTGCTGATGGAGGTCTTGGACACCCTATGAGATTAGCTGATACCTGCCACTTCTTGATAGGTGTGATACAGAAACATCTTCATCGTATGGTGAATAAGTACAGGCTCACAGATGAGCTGTTCAATGAACAGAGTGGGCACAGTGATGGTGTAGCCATTCACTATGCCCTTGACTTTGCCAGTATCCAAAATTTCCCAGAGGAGCAACTCCACAACTTCTGTTGACTAAGTGAACTCCATCACAAGCTCATTACTGGATGTTTATCTCTTGATGTAGTTGACCAAGAGGCTTTGCCTTCAGCTGCATCATTTAAAAACCAGAGTTTTATGCAGAAGGAACAGGCTGATAGGATGGTTGCTCTTATTGTCCCAAGATTAGCTGTTGAACTTGCTCCTCGCATTCAAGACAACATTGTTGATGGTTTTGCTGCTGTTACCCCTTTTACTGCAGCTGCAGGCTCAAAATCCACTTCTCAACCATTATCTGTTCCTACAGAAGCTGGAATAGAGGTTATAAATGTTAAAACTGTGAAGATACATCCTGCTAGATATCAGGAACTCTATAGGGTTGTGGGTTCAAAGGCATCATTTCTATCTAAAGAACAAGCTGCTGCTGTAGAACTTACTGCTCAACAGCAGCATGATCTTTTTATTGTCTTAGGAACAGGAGGTGGCAAGTCATTGGTATTTATGGCTGCAGCAGCAAATGCTCAGGAGATGAAACAGAGACTGATAACTGTTGTTGTAGTCCCTCTTAAGGCACTGTTAGAAGACTTATGCTGGAGAATGGATGAGAAGAAAATTATTTATTCCAAATGGACCAGCAGGTCTCCAGAGGTTCCTGGGCCTAATGTGCGCTGTGTCTTGGTTACAGTGGAGGGTGCTGCAACTTCATCTTTTATGACATTTCTCTATATAACAGCCAATCAAAAGCAGTTATCATGTCTGGTCCTGGATAAAATTCATGTTGTTCTCACATCACAACACTACCACCTCCTTATGGGATGTCTCAGTCAGCCTTCAACAACTGGCTGTGCAATTTATTTACTTAACTGCCACAATGCCTATATCTGCAACATCAGAGTTACTTCACAAGCTCCATGCCCTACCTACAGCTATAAAGCTCATTTGTGCACCCATAATCTAATCTAACTTGATTTACTCTCACTTTAAGATTGACCTATATAATCCAGACAAGCTTTTCTTCAAAGATGGACAAGGAATAACTTAGAGTATTGTGAAATTTATTTTTGATTTTGCACAGAAACTCAAGCCAGAAGAGCGTATACTACTGTACTGCCTCTCCAAGAAGGACACAGAATCTCTGGCACATCTACTCAAATGTGACTACTACCATTCTGTGATAGAGGATGAGGCTCAAAGAGAGATTTACAAGGGCTGGATCAGTAACAGCAGATCCTCTATTCTGACTACCACAAGCTGTCTGAGTGCTGGCATGGATTACACCTTTGTATGCATGGTTGTACATTGGAAATTGCCATGCAATTTACTTGATAAAGAGCAAGAAGCTGGCAGAGCTGGAAGAGATGGGGAAGAAGCACATTCAGTAGTGTTCTGGGATCCAACAGATAGAGGAATTGGTACCAGCAAAAAGCACACAATAGAGGCAAAAAACTTCGCCCTCACAAGAAAGTTGTTAGCAAAGGCACAAAAGGAATTCAAGATGGAGTATTAGGAGAAGACAGGTCTTTACTAGGACCTGATTTGGACTATGGTGGCAGCTCAGACAGTGACAAAGATGATGCCAACTCAGATGAGGAAGAGGAATCCAACCTCCCAATGAAGAGAAAAGTTGGAGAGTTGACCCAGCCACTACTACCCAATAAGAGACGCAAAACCAGAAGAAATCCAAGTTTCAGTTGATGAAGTAAACACAACAAGCAGCAAAGCCGCTGCTGCCTGTACCCCATGAGGAATGCATGGTCACTCACACTGTTATTCCTTCTCTCAACAACACTGTTTGCCTTCTCAAAATGCAGACTGGCTTTATTTTCCTCGTCAACCACTGCTGCTGTGATTGTATCAGTGTGCTATCTTGATCTGACAAATGCTGCCATATCCTGACATTCTTTGGGTTTTATTACCACTCAAAACTCAAGCTTGTTATATGCTACACCCACGGACGTGGAGTCACCCCTGACCTTTGGCTTTCACATGTTTAAAATAGCCACAAAGATCTTAGCAGTCAGGCCTACAAAAAACACCACATCCTGGGGATGATGAATCATGTTGTGGAGAGCTTTTGCCTTATTTCTTCTGCAAGTGACCTAAATCTCCCCAGTAGCATATCACAACCAATTCCTATGATGCTTCCATACGATGGTGTTCATCCCTCAATTGCAGGATGCTTCCCATGTCCAGTTTTGAAGTGTAGCCATTGGGCCTTGGTTAGCTATAACAAAACTATAAGTTATCAGTATCAATTGTCAAAACATATTTGGGATCAGCATGGAAAGAGCATACAAGACTTCCCTGGTGTTCCAAAATCTCCTATCTGGACCCAGCTGTTGATGCTGAGCATGAAGCTCTACCATATTTTTTGCCTACTGTTAGGGGACACTCATTGTGTCCACCCCTACAGTCAGCCTAGTATGTGCATACATTCACCTTTCCTATAATAGTACCACCACTGTTTTTCATTTATCCTACACCTTGCGTACTCCCCCTTATCATAGTAGTAGTTGCCTCTCTGCCGATGACATCCCTGACCATGGTCACACATCAATGTCTATATTTGTTATCTTTACACACCATATGCCTTCTATCTGTACTAGCCATATTTAAATGTAGTTACTCACACACTTGTAGTATATAGGTGTAAGGTGCTTAGTATTTGACTTGATTCCAGGGTCTATACATCCTCTAACACCTACCTCCAGACTAGTCCCCCCCTCCAGATGTATCTCAAATGGGTGAACCCCCCAAAACTGCCAAAACTACCTTTGATCAACTACTTTCCTTTACAAACTCACATCAATCACTGCAATTTTAATTAAACACTGTTTACTTTTAGCTTTATAAGAAAATTTTCCAAAAGAGGAAACTTTTATTAAAATAAGTCAAAACTTTGAATTAATTTCTCTTGCTTATATTAATTTGTTCTGACTTTAAATAGTCTTTTAGTTTGGCACTTTTGATAATTCAGATGATTTTGTTGATATTTGCATCGTAAGTCTGAACGAGCGGCCGATGGGCCACCGGCACAGTGGACAAAGCGAGAGTGGCTGCTTGGTGGCCACGATGATCAAAGCGGTGAGGCCGCAATGCCACACCATTATACCATCTTATATAAATACTATACCGCCATCATATGCTCACCTCAGTCGTTATACCATTGACTGAGGTGAGCCACTTTATTTCTATTCTGATTATCCGCAACATTACTTACTGTACCTATAGTATTGCCTTACTATTTACTAGCGCTCTAGATTTCTATAGATTTAAAATATTAAATTATATATATATATTTAAAATAATGTCAGTAATATACTTAACTATTGTAGCATGGTCCTAGTATTACTTCAAAAGAAAATTTAGTCAGTCCATCAAGTCCACAAGTAAGACTCATGACTCTACAACACAGAAACCTCAGCCTTGAACAAATACCTCACATCTGCAATTTATAATAGAGATAAAATCAGCTAAGCTGTTATTAACCCTCTGAGAAGGTCATAGAACTGGGTCTGCTATCCACAACTTCTTTTATATTTTTAACCTCAAGGTCTTTAGAGCTTGTTTGGATGTGGTGTGTGAACCTGTGTGAACACATGTGAAGGATCTTTCACATGACATTTGTAAGTTTTGCCAAAATTCCAGCTGGCGGAGTTTGAAATTATTGTAATCGATCGAACATGATTAGATAGATATCTTACTGATGGACACTATACCAGAGCAACATCAACTTGCAGCACATATACATATATGATGATGCCTGCAGAAATAGAGACACACATCTCGAATGACAATGAGTGATGTCTTATGTCTTATGTGACTGAGTAACCATCAAGTGTTATGTCTTGTTCCATGTGACTGTTGACTTGTAACCTCATCCTCATTTCTTAACTACCATCTTCAATCTCCTTTCTCAACATCTTATTCAACATCTATCATTAAGAAATTTTCTTTTAATCATCCTCATTCATTTTTTCATTTAATTAAAATTTTCATAATGCCTCGTGGAGGTCATCGTCCTCCTACCTACACCAAGCCAGTCAGCAGTTTGTTGAAAAACGAACTCGTCAAATTGGCCTCTGAATTCAATTTATCCACTCAAGGTACAGCACGGAACCTCAAAGATCGCATTAACAAGCATCTTTTGGACAACAAGAATCTCCTCTCAAACCAACCAAGATATGCTCAACTTTACCCTCGTAGACAACAGCATTCTCCTCCTCATTCACCCACTCCTTCACCATCTCCTTCAAGAAATTCATCCCTGTTAAGTTTAAAACAAGGAAGTCACGTCGGAGCTACTCCGGAATGGGTGGAATGGAACCGGAACAGTAAGCGGAAAGGACGTTGGCCTCAGCGTGTGTGCTGTGCCGCCCAGCTCCTAAGGTGTCCTGATTTCGGAATGGAAGAAGAAGTAATAAGACGGAAGACCTCAGTGACTTAGAGGACGAACAAGAGGAGGAAACAAAGTTGATATTCGAACTAAGGGAAAACATACAAGTTCGAGTACTTTAAATATAAAAGGAATTGCAACCGAAATATAGAATATAAATATAAGTGCTGCGTTCTGCTCCCGGAAAAGGTCCTGCATTCTTGGGTGAATAATCCATGGCTGGTGTGCTGACTGATAGTGGGAAAGTGATGACAAAGGAATAGTTGTTATGACGAAGGTGTGGTAAGGTGTTTGGGATATCGTCGGAAGAGTCGGAATGATATGGAGAAGTCTCGGAGTCGGACGTAGGAGGAGTAGAGTTGGAGACAAGGGAAAGTACTGGAACGGAGTACGGACTACCGGAAACAACTCCGTCGGAGTCGGACCAGAGTAACATGTGACGGAATGTAACAATCCCCATCTCCTTCCCGAGAACCTTCACCAAACTTGGATGATTCCTGGAATGGCATCATCCAGCCAAGTAAACCATCATCACCTCTCTTACATCGTACTCCAAGTCCTCAACCTTCTGTTCATATCCATCATTCTCCGGTTGTTCATCTTCAGCCCCTTCAACAAGAATTTCCTTTAATTCAATTAAATGATCCTCCTCGTAAGTAGACAACCTTCGTTCATTCGTAATAGGCTCCTTTGAGATGCCATATACCTCCATGTATATCTATTTCTATATTATTCCTTCTATCAATCCTCTGGCCTTCACGTTTTCTCTCTTTTGCATCTCCATTATGCTTCTACATTCAACTAATATATATTCTCACAGTGGACCATCAGTCACAGATCGACATAGCTATTCCTCAAGACTCGCAACCTAATACATCCAACAGTCGTAAACGCCCCAAACATCGTATAGGGTCCTTAGCTACAAATGCTGCCTTTCTTGTTCCTGATCATATATGGAAAAAATTTGTTGACGGATGGAATGTTCATGTTCCCCTCACATATTTAACCGACAAATTCTGCATGTATAAGATTGAGCCGAAAAGCAACATGCAAGATATCTTAACCATTGATGACTCCACTGGTCGAATCTTAACCTCATCAAAACCCTTATCTCCAGAAGGCAAATTAGACCTCTCTTTCAATGAATGGCATCAAGCCTGGCGCCACTTACTTGATCTTATTAAAGATTTCCTTCCTGAAGAGCACCCACTCTGGTTAAAACACTACTTCTTTATCCTTAACAAGGAAAATCGCGCTGAAATGTGGCCTTTGTATCTTTCTTACGACACTGAGATTCGTAGACGGGCAACCCAATTCGATCTCGATCCGTCAGAATTTCACATTGGTATATGGAACGACCTCGAAGTTCGATATCTTAGGATCAGAGTATTCAGTCGTGTTCAAGAAATGATGCCATCCACTAGTTCTGCATCTAATTCCCACGCGCGTCACTCTCCACCACAACACTCATCATCATGATTATTCTCGCTCTTCTCGGAACCAACATTCCTTTCACCCCTACCCAAATGCTTATAAAAACGGAGGAAGATGTCATTTTTGCGGCGATACCTCAAAATCTCACCATGCCCGTTATTGCAATGCAACAAACCTCGTCAATGGCAAGCCATGTCACTTACAGAAGCAACCTCCCCACAACTACCGTCACGACAAGGATGGAAAGTTATACTGCTTTGCCTGGAACGGTTTCTCAGGATGCAACGGTGGTTCCGGATGTCAGAAAGGGGAGCACTGGTGTTCCTTATGTGGATCGAAGTCTCACAACGCTCAATGATGCCCATCTATCTGAATTCTTTCCAATCATCACTCCATTCATCCCAGATGAGTGGGGTAATATTCTTCGTTCTGCTAATTTGCATAATAAATTCAAAGATGTCTTATATGGTTTACGATACAGCTTCGACATGGGCGTATTTAATACGCTGCTCGTAACTTACACTCCACCTAATCACTCTTCAGCTCTTGACCATCCTGACGATGTCATGTTATATATTACTAAAGAGTTATCCTTTGGCCGGTATACTGGCCCTTTCTCTCGTTCTCGACTCGAACTCATTATTGGACCCTTTCAATCATCGCCTCTTGGAGTTGTACCCAAACCAGGACCAATCAAAGAATATTGCCTTGTTCAAGATTTTTCCTATCCTCGAAACGACCCTTTCCATTCATCCTCAGAAATAGATACCGATACACTTCATTGCGACTGGGGCACATTCAAAGAAGTCGCAGCAATTGTATCCAATGCACCACCAGGAACAGAAGCAGCGACACTTGATGTCGACTCAGCCTTCCGTTGCGCGAGGTCTTTACGGTCCCCCACCCTTTCCAATTGGAATTCCTTGGAATCCTTTGGAATCCCTTGGAATTCCTTAGGATTCCTTGGAATTTCTTGGATTCCTCGGAATTCCTTGGAATTCCAATTGGAAGAATTTAGTACTGTGTCTCACTGTAAAGTCATGTATTCTCGGAATTTCTTTCCAATCCCATTCCAAGCTTTCCAGTAGAAATCCAGTTTCCAATTGGAATCCTTGGAATTCCTTGGAATCACCAAGGGACCTTTCCAATTGAAATCCTTTGGAATTCCAAGGAATTCCCAGGATTCCAAGGATTCCAATTGCCAACTTCCTAATCAAGTAATTAATCACCATATATTTAGTGCACGTACGCGGTACAGACCACGCACAAAAATGTGTAAAATATACAAAATTATAACTTTTTCCCGAATATAAGGGTGCGAGTATCATACCAATATAAGGGATCGTCACATCACAAGGTAGCCATATTCCACGCAGTACAAGCCGAGTGAATATTCGTATCTCGCGTAATAAAATGACATATAAGACGTCATAAAACGCATATTGACGTATAGTTTCACGCATATTGTAGCGCTAAAATAATGGTTACCTAAGGGGAGTAAAAAGACTTGTAAAACCATATATTATGTACCATCATCGGGAAGTTGTTCACGGTCTTATATAATAAATCAGTCCACCCTCCCCATATATATTGGTAATCAAAAATATATATATGTTCGTTACTACCACGTCAGCCATCTAGTGACTACGTCACACCCTTAATACAGTGTACTGAAAAGAGTTCCAGAAACCAAGTTAGGAGGAATGACCATAAGAAAATAAACAGTATACGATGTTCAGTTTTTTTTTTTTTTTTTTTTTTTTTTAGGTTAACAAAGGTTCTACAAAGGTTCCTTAAGGTTTACAAAGGTTCATTAAGGTTAACAAAGGTTCTAATAAAGGTTAAAGTAAGGTTGACAAAGGTTTACAAAGGTTCCTTAAGGTTTACAAGGTTTACAAAGGTTTACAAAGGTTCTTAAGGTTTAAGGTTGACAAAGGTTCCTTAAGGTTCACTAAGGTTCACAAAGGTTCTTAAGGTTAACGGTTGAAGGATTAGTTCATTAATTAGTGGACTGAACATCGTATACTGTTTATTTTCTTATGGTCATTCCTCCTAACTTGGTTTCTGGAACTCTTTCCAGTACACTGTATTAAGGGTGTGACGTAGTCACTAGATGGTTGACGTGGTAGTAACGAACATATATATATTTTTGATTACCAATATATATGGGGAGGGTGGACTGATTTATTATATAAGACCGTGAACGACTTCCCGATGATGGTACATAATATATGGTTTTACAAGTCTTTTTACTCCCCTTAGGTAACCATTATTTTAGCGCTACACTATGCGTGAAAATATACGTCAATATACGCTTTATGACGTCTTATATGTCATTTTATTACGCGAGATACGAATATTTACTCGGATTGTACTGCGTGGAATATGGCTATCTTTAGCACGATTATTGTCGAAAGTCTTATATATATTTAGTGCACGTACGCGGTACAGACCACACACAAAAATGTGTAAAATATACAAAATTATAACTTTTTCCCGAATATAAGGGTGTGAGTATCATACCAATCTAAGGGATCGTCACATCGAAAGATAGCCATATACCACGCAGTACAAGCCCAGTAAATATTCGTATCTCGCGTAATAAAATGACATATAAGACGTCAATTATTTGGAATTCCAAGGACTTCCAAGGATTCCAAGGATTCCAAATGTTTCCAAGGAATTCCAATTGGAAAGGGTGGGGGACCGTAAAGTATTGCGTTGCGCCCCCATGCTTCCTTCCCAACAACGTAACTTCATTGTTGGTTGGAAAGGCCTTTTCTATATCAACCACAATCCTCCATTTGGTGCTGCAAGCTCTGGTTTCATTTTTGGTCAATTAGCAGATTCTATGACTGTGATATATGATCATCACAACATCGGACCACTGAAGAATTGGGTCGACGATTTCGTTTTCTTTTACTACCTTATTTATAAAGCATTCGGAGACACTCCATCCTTTACCTACAACCTCGCCGACATTTACTCTATTGCGAACCGTCTTGGCTGGCCATGGAAAGAATCCAAAACTCAACCGTTTGCATCTACATTCAAGTATTTAGGTTTTCATTGGGATCTTAAATCCAAGACCGTTCAGATACCAGACGAAAAGAAAATCCGCTATATCAAAAAATTGTCACTGTGGACCATAGACAAGAAGTTTACTCGCAAAGAAGCCAAGTCGATACTTGGGACTTTGGTTCACTGCTCGCTTGCTGTTCCTGACGGCCGCTCACATCTTCCTTCATTATCTAGATTTACATCTTCTTTCAACTACTCATCCTCTTCATTTATTCAAAAAACACCAAACAAAAGTGTTCTATGCGACATCAAGTGGTGGCGTACTCAACTTCACCTTTCATTCTGCGGTTCGGCACTCTCTCCACCTCCATCCCCATCACCTATCATGTTCTGGGTCGACGCGTCAACTTCTTGGGGCATAGGAGTCGTTTTCAATAACAAGTGGGATTCTTGGAAGCTACGCCCTGGTTGGAACAAGAATGGTCGAGACATAGGTTGGGCCGAGATAGTCGCCATCGAGCTTGGTCTTCGCTTAGCCATTCTACGAGGCTATTCCAATACCCATTTCACTATTCGATCCGATAACCAAGGTGTCATTTCAGCAATTGAAGGAGGAAAATCCAGAAACCCAGAACAAAACATCATTCTACAACATATTACATGCTTACTTCGCACTCATTCATTATGGATTTCATCAGTATACATTCCTTCAGCAGAAAACCTAGCAGATCATCCGTCTAGAGGTGTTCCTGTTCCTAATATTTCTAGATCCTTTTCTACCTTTACATTACCTGATCATTTACTTTTCTTAGTCATTTCTTCACCTCTATTAGATACCTAATAATATATTTGAATTCTTTTACTTATTTCATTGTCGGAGGTCTTTACACTAAGCCACTAATTCCGATCGGACTAATCGGAGTCTGATCGGATTCCGAGCAGTCCGATCGGACTCAAATTTGGCTGGAGCACCAGCCATTTTCAAATTTTGAGTCCGAGCCCAGTCCGAGTTCAGTCCGAGTAAATTGCTCGGACTACTCGGAATCTGATCGGACTGTGTGTCATCGGATTCTGATCGGATTCTGATCGGACTTACTCAGACTTAGTCCAAGTAAATTGCTTAGACTACTTGTTTGTACCCATGTTTGTACCCATGTTTGTCCTCTTCCCACACAGACCATTGGTCACATGATCACAGATAAGCATGATTTCAAGCATATGGTGGGTCAGAGTAGATTACATAAGATTCCAAAAAAGGAAATTTTTTAAAGATGGTAGAGAATTGTTTTAGGACCCTGAATATGTTTAAATTCTATTAATAGCAGCTCTCCTTATTGAGAAAATTGCAAAATACTTTCCTGGACGCGGCGGTTAAACATTCTATATGAAAATTTAAGGTCTTTGCTGTGATCCACCAGATCTGATCAGATCTGAGCAGATTTGGCAGGCATTCTGAGCAGATCTGAGCAGAATGGAAACTATATACCTCCCTAACCTTAATAAAACCCTAACCAAACCTTAACCCAAACCTTAACCAAACCTTAACCAAACCTTAACAGAAGTAGCTAGTAGGTCTCTATTTTCTCAGATCTGATGTGATTTAATCCAGATGGTCAATGCACCAGGATGCACTAAAGGTGTCAAAATCATTTTTCCTGATGCAGTCCGAGTTCAGTCCAAGCTGAGTCCGAGCTGAGTCCTTGTCCAAGTAATTTTTTTACTTGGACTCGGACTCAGCTCGGACTCAGCTCGGACTGAACTCAGACTGAACTCGGACTGAACTCGGACTGACTCGGACTGAACTCGGACTTTTGATGTTTTTACTCGGACTACTCGGATTCCGATCGGATTACTCGGATTCCGATCGGACTGGTGGGTGAGTGTAAAGTCTTGGAAAATTTCATTCAGAACCCCATCCACTGTTAAATCCTATCAAGATGCCTTCAGAAGTCAATTTCAAAAAGCATGCTGAGACTACTCGTGAAGCCCTCAAAAATTTCAACACTGTCTGGCACCTTAATGCCCCTGCTCTCACCAAACTAGCTCTTGAAGAGCTTGTTTCTCTAACTGTACGTCTTTTTGTTTTTCATTAAAATAAATCTCTTATTTATTTTCAATGAAAAGGTCAACTTCAATGAATTTGTCCCCTTCTTTGTTGCTCATCCCCTCTTCCAAGAAATCCCCCCTGCTGTTCAGAATGCTGTGCAAGATTTTTCAGCTAAAAATCCTGCTGTGGGACTTCCGGAACACACTCCACACATCGCTGGACTAGTTGCCAGGATCAAAGACTCCCTGGCCCCTCCTGCAAAGAAAGGTCCGTCTCTTTATTTCTATTTCTTTCTTTTAAAATTGTCCTTTACGATTTATCTCTCTTTAGTCTCTGTTGCCGCCGCCAATTTACATCCTGAGAAGATTAAACGGATTAAGACTGTAAGTCCTTTTTATTTTTCCATTTTATTCTTCTGACTGACATAAATTTTTAGACTACTCTGGGAAAACACCCCCGCCTCTCCAAAGAGTTCATCAACTCTGACGACGATGTGGCTGCGTTTTTAAATTCGCCCAACACTGTCCCCAGCATTATTTCATCTTCCAAACCGTCTACTTCCAAGGAAAAGGTCTGTTCTCCCTTTAACTCTTTTTATTTCGTCTTAATAATATGTTTTTAAATTAATTTTCAGGCCTCCATCGACCCCATTCCGATGGAGATTGATCATGGTGCATCGTTTTAAACTCAATCACCATGTTTAATCATTTCTAAACATATTTTTAGACAACGCCATGCGTCCCTCTGTTGTATGTTTGCCTTATTCACTTGTTCCTGGCATGCATACCCACTCCCCTTTGTTTATTAAGGCCATCACTGTCCTCGCTAAACAGCAACCGGCTCCAACTCCTGCCATCCCCGTTACACGCGCCTATTTGAACTCGGATCCAATTGTTACTGATCCCAGTAAGTTCATCCATTTCTCCTTCTTTTCTGATCCGATTACTAACTTCTTTTTTATTTTTAGATGTTCGCACCGGATTCCTAACCGCTTCCGATCTTGACATCATCGAGCGCGCTAGGAACATTGTCACCGATTCGATCATGGCCGAAATAGGCCATGAGGACCCTCAAGGTCACATCGAGTTTGAACACGCCGTCCGTCATCAAATTGTTTCTTTTTGTCAGCGTATCCGTGCCTCCCTACTTGTAGTTGACCACTTAATGGTCATTTATAATACCTCTGTAGCTAAACATCCACAGAATTAGCTAGAGCTTTGGTATTATAGATCCTATCATCTTTTTATCTTGTACTTCTTTATTCAAAATGAATAAAATTCTTTTCTCCTTTTTTTTTTTATATATTTCGGAACATCTCTTTTTCTGAAATATAAGACAAGTAACTGTTTTTCTTATTTGGATAATCCCACGTTACAAATTATCTCAAATCTTCTTTTTCTAGAAGTCAAACGACTTTTTATTTTTAACTGTGTCAATTGCTTATGTCAGCAGTTTTTCCACAGTTGAAAATCTCCCATTTCGAAGCTCTTGCCTCTGCAATTCTGAGCTATTCTTCTATATTTCTGTGTTGGGTTTTAAAAATAAATTTTGTGATTTTGTAATAAGGTTCACTAGTCTCTCCCCCAAACTGAAATTAAAAACTCCAGTTTTTGTAAAAGAGATTCGTGAAGTCTAGTTACGTCACCCCAACTGTCGATCATTTTTCGTGGGAAGTTGCCACCTGCTTTTTAAGGTTTCAACATTGACACATTACAACTTCCTCCACACTCTGACAGTCTAAAATCTCTCAAACTGCCAACTTTTATTTTTACCATCAACATGCCTTCTTACTTCCAACAATCTCTCAAACACCAACAACGCAACATCAGCTTCCTCTTCGCCTTCATTCTAGATGGGTACGATGAGATTCTCGATGACCTGGCCGAGATACGGCTCTTCCTCCTCTTTGACTCTGATCTTTCTGAGCTCATCGCTCCTCCCTTCGATCCCATGTGCACAATTGGCAAATACTAGGAATTCCTTCATCTCAATTTTCACCAATTCCTTTCCTGTGAATACTTCGATCGCGTCTTTATCACCACCAACGTTGCCTGTCAATCTGGGAGTCTTAGTAGGATGATGAGGAATACTAGGTATTCTTCTTCCTTTATTAACCATCCTTTTTCTGACTTTTCTCCTCAGATCTTTTTAGCTTCCGCCCTCTTTTCTTGTATTCCTACTAGATTACCACCGTTTGTAATATGCCACGTCACTCTTTTATTATACTACCACACTCTCTTTTATTTTACTTGTTTGTCTCTCCTCTCCGTATAAACAAAATAAAACATTTTTCAATATCTCCTTATAATTGAATTAAGTTCATTCTAAGTGACTAGACTCCTCATTGTCTGAGTCTACCTCGTTTGTCCTTAGTCTGACGTCTTCAAAATTAAAGTCCCTATTAGGTACTTCACTTTCTTCTTCAGATGACAATAATTTGTCCAACCCTCTTTTTGACACATCTAAGACATCTAAAATATTCTTCGGAAGATTTATTTTAGATCTTGCAAAGTAAGGTATTACTCTGAAGGCTCCCACTTTCTGCTGGAAGACTGATCTGTCCATTTCTGCAAGTATATATGAACCTCCTTTTGATCTGGAAACCACAATCATAGGTCCATTGTATCTTGGCTTCATCTTCTTGTCCAAAGATGATTCTATTTCTGTATTTCTCACCAGTACCAAAGATCCTGGTTTAAAATCCATATCTTTATATCTAACAAGCCACTCCCTCTTCCCTTGATCAATCCTCTCTCTCATTTCAATCACATGTTGTCTGTGCTTTGCTAACGCTCTGGCTCTATATCCAATTAATTCTGCTGTAGACAGAATTTTATCTGGAAGCTCCACTAGCCAAGTAGCTTCTTGAATGTCTAAAGGTAGAATAGGATGGGCTCCTGTTACCATAAAGAATGGTGAACACCCATAACCTTTTCTAATAGACACTCTGTCTGCCCACATTACATGATGAAAGAACCAAAACCACTTTGATGGATTACCATCTGTTGCTTTGTACAACATTTGCCTCACATCCCAATGTGGTCTTTCTATTTTTCCGTTTGCCTTAGAATTATAGGAAGAAATTTTAATTCCTTTAATCCCATATTTCTGTTCCAACCAGCCCACTGCTGATCTATAAGGCCCTCCATTATCTGTGACGATTTCTGTAATACAACCCCATCTACAGATAATGTCTTCAAATAGCCAACTTGCTATTGTCTTGCCATTCTCCTCTCTAACTGCTCTACCTTCCATCCATGAAGTCATTCCACATCTTCCATGAATTATATGCTTACACCCATTTGACTTAGGCGTCATATGCATAGTATCTGCATGTAAGACCTGAAATATAGATGGTGTGTGCGTAACAATAGGTGGTATCTTTACTAGTAATTTCTGTCTCTTCTGACAAATATCACATGTCTTGCAATACCAACTAACATCTCTTTCCATTTCTGGCCACCAAAACCTTTCTCCAATTAAAGTCTTTGTAGCATAAAATCCTCTATGCCCTAGACTATCATGAGATGCCTTCATCAAGTACATCCTCTGATTTTTCTCCACCACCAATTTATGTGCACTGTCTAGACCTCTTCTATACAGTCTTTCATTTTTATCCACAAAGAAGTGAGTAGCTGATCTCACTAATTTTCTATACTCTCTTTCATCAAGGCTAGGATCTCTTACAAAAGGATTAGTTAACCATTGCTTTATTAATGGCAACCTCTCATCTTGCTGTTTCCCTCCTTTGGTTCTCTGCTCTTCTGGATAATTCAAGGACTCATCAACTAATATTTCAGCTTTATCAGGTAACATCCTCTGATTTACAAACTGCAATAATTGTCCTTGTTCAAATTCCTTCATGAATTTTAATTCATGACCTATTCTATTTAGCATTGCCAGCCCTTCCAGCTGTCTATTTTTAACTGTTTCAACAATTTCTTGCTTAAAACAATTTACTGACTTTGCTAACTGCTGTAGATACCCTCCTCTAGTATCTATATCCTCTTTAAATTCCTCAAATTCCAAAGGTGTTTCAGCACCTTCTGCTATCCTCAAGATTGGTGGCTTATTTATTTCTGCCAAGTCTTCATCTGGTGGATACTCTTCATCCCCAACTTGTTTATCTCTTCTAGACAGACCATCTGGTCCAAATGTTTTTCCTGCTACATGTCTCAATTCAAAATGAAACATTAGGATCTTCTCTATCCATCTATTAATAGTAGCATTTGGTCCCATCTCTGGATGATTTAACATTCCATGGATGTACTTTGCATCTGTCTCCACAACAAGTTTTCAACATCCAATCAACAGATATTCACTTGCTTCTAAAGCCCTTTTAAGGCCAAACAATTCTCTTTTAGGTTGAGAAAACCTAGCTTCTCTCTCATTCAGAGTGATTGACCCAAACTTTATAAAAGTTTTCTTTTTCTGGGTTTCAATACTCTCTTGGTAAATATAGAACCCTACAGCTCTATAAGATGTGTCCACTGCTAAGACTACTGTTCCTTCACTTTCATAGTCTATATTCCTCAAAGGAACTGTATTTGTCAGTGCATCTTTTAACTCTGCCATAGATTTTTCTTGCTCACGACCCCATTCAAACTGTACATTTAACCTCAACAGTTGATTCAATGGTCCTGCTAATCTGGCAAAATCTTTGATAAACACTCTGCAAACCCCAATTGTTCCTAAAAACATTCTGATCTCTGTAATATTTTTACAAGCTGGCCATCTTTGTATAACTCCAATCCTATCTGGTTCTGGAATTCTCCCTTCTATAGTACACCTGTGACCAACCACAGTGATTTCTGCTGCACATAGAGTAGACTTATATCCAGAAAATGTTCCTCCACAATATTTCATTCTCTGTACAACTCTATTGATGTTCTGAAAATGTTCCCATACAAATCTCCTGATACCAGGATTTTCTGGAATCATTTCATAAGACCCATCCTCTAGCATATATCTTGATTTTGGACCCTTGACTGGTACATCATCAATATATGGCACTGTCACATCTGGAATCTCTGGTTGCAAGATAAATGTAACATCATCATGGAAAATTGGAACTGAATTTGTCCAACCCATTGGTAGTGTCACCAATCTCAGAGCTCCAAAAGGTGTTTGAAATGTTGTTAAGTCTCTAGAACTTTCTGCCAAAGTCCTCTCATCATAGCCAACATACAAGTCAAACATCCCACCACAGGCTCTCCCTGCAAATTGTGCTCCCAACATTTCTGTAGCAGGTGGCACACCTGAGTGTGCTATTGTCACCTCATTTAAAGGTTCCAAGCTATGCACTATCCGCAAGCTTTTTCCATCTTTCTTAAGTACACAAAACCATCTTGATCTATAAGAAGAATTTGATGGTTCATAAACTCCAGCTTCCAATTTCAACTTTATAATCCTACAAATCTCTGGATATAATCCTGGAGGTATAGGTATATTTTTCAATACCCATGGTTTATGTGGGACTATTGGAATATCAATTGGTGGAAAGAAGTCCTCAATCATCTTTAAGGTCGATGGCATGATCGTAAGGTCTTGCTCCAGGGAATCGTTCTGCGGTTTCCTTGTCAAAGATGCGCCAATAATCCATAAGTTCCAATGGTATCATTTCTTCCAGAGTTTTCTCATCTTTCTTCACATTTTGTTCACTTGCTAAGGCAGTAGAGATGTTGGTTTTGTTGACCCAGAGTTCGTTGTTCATGACGTGGTTGATAAAAGTGGCGACCAGCTCAGTTTTGCTGTCATCAAGGTTAAGTTCAATGGTTTTGTTTTCGTCGTCCAATTTTAGGAGTGTTGAATTGAGGGGTGATTCCTCATCTTCGACTTCTTCTATTGTGGCTTTTGGAAGAGTTGGAGTTTCGGGGATTGAGGTGACTCATTCTCTTTTTCTCCAATCGGGGGAATCACTTCTTTGCAGTTTGGCCTTCTTCTTTCTCTTTTCTTTCCATTTCTCTATTATTTCTTTCATTTATTTTTCTACTTGGTTGTACCGTGTTTCATCAATTTCCATCCTGTTTAAGGTGGTGGTGTGGGCGTTTTGCGTTTCCCGTAATTGTTGTTGATTCCTTCGATTGTAAGTCAGGGCCAGTTGGTGTTTTCCCATTGGAAGATGCATTCATCCAGTTTTCCAGTCTATTTGGGGGTTATGGGCTTGGAACCAGGGGAGTCCAAATATGACATCAGCGCTTGCAATTGTGATGATATGAAGTTGTTCCATCATCCAACTGTTGCCTTGTTGATATCTGATCCAGGTGTAATGCGTGATTTTCCCATTGGAGTTAGGGGATCTGTCTGCGTTTTGGGGGAGTATAGGTTTATCGAGGGGATACAGGAGTACTTGGTGTCATTTTGCAAAGCCGGCCTTCATAAAGAGTCCACCTGCTCCAGTGTCCATAAGAATTTGGGCATCAACAATTTTGTTCTCTTTCTCAGTTTTGCACGTGATAGGGGTCTGTAAGATCATAGATTGTTTTCCCATCTCGGCTACTAATACAGAAGAAATCATCAGCGACACAGACGTTGAAACTGTGTGCTTGCCTAAAAATCCTGGTCCTTGACTACTTCGTCTATCAACTTCTCTTTTTCTTCAACATCCATATCTTCAACTAAGTTGCATATCATGGCTCGGGCAGTGGCGGCTGTTTTCTTGAATCCATTGAATTTCTTGTAACTGCTGTCGTTTGGTTTGACATAGTTTGAGCTTGTGTTCGGGGCATTGTTTTGCTTGGAGCGGCATTCCCGGGCGAAGTGTCCTATTTTGTGACAGTGGAAACATCTTCGTTCTTTCATGTGTTGTTCGCGTTCTTCTACAGTGAGGCGGTCGATCTCGGTTGTGTCAATGTCCATAGCATTGGGATCATGATGATGATTAACATAGCGTGGCGCAGGGTAAGTTTTCTTGGCTTGGGGGGTGTTTCCAGTTTTTTGCTGAGTTATTTCTGTTAGGGGACACCCGACTTTAACCCAAACCTCAACTCTAGAATCATACACCCCACCTTTCCGACGACCTCCGACCTTCTGTCCAACTCCGTTTCCGTCACTGGTTGACTCCAGAACCCTGTAGTTCCGCTCCAACTCTGGTCCTCCGATTCACTCCGTCTTTTATTTCTATTTTTCATATCACACCACTTCTTATTTAATTAATTAATTATTATTGTATCATTCCTTTATTTATTTTATATCTCCGTTATGTCCATATTAGTACTTAAACACCCCCAGCCTAGCAGGGATCCCCATCCTTTCCTCTTTGGATCCCCTGGTAGGTAAGTCACTTGTAGATATCTTTCTGAAATATTATTAACTTTGGATCCCCTGCTAGCTTGACTAAGTCAGCGTCGTAGTTGCCCTAACAATTTCCTTGCATCGTTTGTATTGGAGGTCGAATTGAGAGGCTTTAGCATACCAACCTTTGATAGCTGTAGGGGGGTTCTCAAGTCCATAGATTTTCTGGAGGAGGGAGGTGTGGATTCCTTCTGAAAAATAGTCAATAAGTGTTTTGTCATCTTTTATCTTAGATCTTCCAGCGAGAATTCTGAATTGTGCAATGTAGTCGTCTACCGAGTTGGTTCCTTGTCTGAGTTGGCGTAGTTGGGCTCTGGCTTCTCCTTCAGCATCGGCGGCTAGGAATGCTTCTTTGAGTTTCTTGATGAAACCAGCATAGTTTCCAAAGTCTGGGGGGGTGGTAGCGAGACATTTGTTGAGGAAGGCTTCTTTCCAAATTTTAGCAGTTCCGCCAGTGAGGAATGAGAGGATAAAGATGATTTGTTTGGCTTCGGAGTTATAGATTGAATCGTTGAGGGAGAGGTATACTTGACAGTCCTGGAGGAAGGACAGGAGTTCATCTCGATCTCTGTGGTATGGCTGTGGTGGGTTGATGCGTACTTCTTTAGACATTTTGTCGTCGTCTTCATGGTCACTATTTATATCCCAGTCGGTTTTTGGCTATTGAACGGGTGCTTCGGGTCCAAAGGGAACAGGTGGTAATGGGATGGGTGTTTGGAATGGGGAGGGAACGATGGGTGGTGTGTATACTGGGTTTTGACTTTTCCTGAGGTAGAAGGCTGAGGGGTTGATGGTGTCTGAGGAACTGGTTGGTCTGTTGCAGTTGTTTGAGGGGTTCTTCCTACTTGTTCTTGTCTTGGCTGTGTTGTAGAGCTGTGGCTCATGCGTTCAGGCTTGGGAATTTTTTCTTCGAGAGGTTCTTCGTTATTGGTGTTGTATTGACTGCTTCCGGTTGTGCCTTCTTCTGATGATGATGACTTGGTAGGGGCTTGGTATTTGCCCTGTGACGTTGATGTAACTGCACAGAGGTTGTTGAGAAAAGGTGTATTTTCAAGATTATAAAATCTCTACTCAAAACAATAACTCAATCAATACTTTATACAATCTTAATAATGCAAGTTGGGTTTTCTAGAAAGTATAACCTTTCCAAGACT
>MU129988.1:538578-559060 GCA_015039465.1 Phlegmacium glaucopus | reverse complement strand
GACACAAAATGCTCTACCATGTATTATAAACATTTCTCAGGAGTTAAATATTTTTATTTCATGTTCAGACCCTTACAAATGAGTGAGCTACTGCCAATTCCCACCCAAAAATGCGAATTGTGTGACTTCAAACCTATAGAACTCTTCAGAAAATAGTCTCTGCAGCTATTTATGTGACCAAAAAACCTCTATAGTGTATTAAAAACATTCCTCAGGAGTTTTATTATTTTATTTCACACTTAAAATCCTACAATTGAGCAAACTCCACCCAAATCCCTGCTAAATTGCAATTTTTGAGGCTTTCAGCCTATAGAACCTCTCAGAACCTGGATTCTGCAACCTATACTGGTGACAAATATTACTCTACTATGTATAATATTATTTCTCAGGAGTTACATTTTGTTATTCTGCCTTCAACCCTTCACAAATGAGTGATCTTCAGCTAATTCTCACACAAAGTATGAAGTTTGAGACTTCCAACCTATAGAACACTTCATAAACTAGTTTTCATAACTCATCTTGGTGATAATAAATGCTCTAAAATATACCCTAAACATTTCTCAGGAGTTAAATCTTCTGATTTTACATGTTGAGCCTAATAAAATGAGTGATAACAAGCCAATGCCAGTCAAATTGATGGCTGAAGCTTCTAAGGAATAGAACTCTTCAACAACTCATTTATGAGATTTGTTTTGGTGAGAGAATATGCTATATCTTCGATTCTGAACAGTTCTCAGGGATTAGAATTTTTAATTCATGCTCCAAGTAGGAGATATTGGGTGGTAAGAGCCCATATCTCATACTTGGAGCATGAAATTAAAAATTCTAATCCCTGAGAACTGTTAATAATCGAAAATATAGCATATTCTCTCACCAAAACAAATCTCATAAATGAGTTGTTGAAGAGTTCTATTCCTTAGAAGCTTCAGCCATCAATTTGGCTGGGGAAACATGCATCCAGGAACAATTACACACATTCATAAAATTTGATTTATTATATCTGATTCACATCCTATTTATATGGATATAGATGACTCAAACTCCCCTCTGGGAGTGTTGTACAGAGGAGGAAGTCAGTGTCTCACTTTCTGAAGTGTGACACATGTGTGACACATGCCAAGCCAGATGTCACGGGTGACAGGCATTGCCCACCACCACTTTTACATAATGGGAGACGTAGCTGATGTGTCCATAGATAGGCCATTCTTGAAATAATGGGCCATAGATACAATCAAACACGAGCTGATGACTGATGCAAATAGTGGATTGATTGTTTTGTTGTATCACTAGCGAAGGAATAAATGGATGGTAGATATGCAGGATCATGTTGATAGTGTAGACAATAGATAACATGGTGAAAGACATTGTGAATAAGATGAGCAATGAGGATGATAATGTTGAATGAATGATTTGTTGACCAGGAATGCAATTCAGGGCCACTTCCAAAACAGGCAAGTGAATTCAAAGTCTGCTTTATTTTCATGATGGCAACTTTTAAGCTTTTACCCATGCTACCAATCAGTATTGGTGTGCAATAGTGGCTTCACCATCATTGAGTAAAGAAAGCATGAATGCAAGCTTTTGTAAATTGGAATTGTAAACCTTACATTGATGGTTAGGTATAGTTTCACATTGAGGAGGAATTTCCTCAATTCTTCTCATTTGCCAGTGAATGGTTGCATGTTCAGTTTAATCTCTGCACCAGAGAAGGCGGTCAAGTTTGGTTGGTTCATGTTTGCATCAGTTATCTTGCTTGATTTTGATTTCAAGCTTGGTGTCAGGGTTCAGTTAAGTAGGTCTTCTACTTCTTCTTCTGAATTTGTTGGTTCAGGTAATGCGTAGGACCAGGGATCTGGTTCAGTTCATGTTTTGGTAGGACTAGCGAACAATAAGAAAGGGCTAAGTTGTTCTCATGCCCAATCTAAAGGATTTTGTGATGTGCTGAGTGCTGTGACTACTTCTTTGGTAAGTTCAGGTGTTCTGCTTTTGGGTTCTGGTGGAGTAGAAAATTCTCCTTTGTTTTCGCTTGATAGGGATGACTGTGAAAGTCTGTATGTCCCTGTTCTTCTTCTTGAACTTGATGCTGTTGCTCAGAGGTTTGGGTGTCGATCAGATCTTTCACCAGGTTTGACATTCAGTTTTGTTTGTTTTGTGTTCAGTTTATAATTGCAACTGTAGAAAGTATGTGAGTTTGTGTAGACCCCTAGACTTTTGTTACGACTTCAAACAATTCAGGTACACTGATCGTTGACAATTGTTACTATGTTGGAGTTTAGATCTAAGCTGAGCTCTAGAGCTTTGCAGACTTGTAAAGGTCTGAGGAAGCTGTTGGGTTTGAGAGTGAAGAAAGTAGAGAAAGATCGTCTATTGAAGACTAGGTACAGAACATTGTACTGAATACAAGGGTTTATATACTAAATAGGTAATGAAGTGCATGAGGTAAAGGTAAGTAAAACATGTGTTTGACACATGTATGAAAAGTAAACAATACCAGCATGTAAGTGAAACAATGAATGTCTCATGTAGAATGCATGTGTGATAAAGTAAAAAGAAATGAAAAGAGTGCGTACACGGCAATTGTAACAGCACTGGGAATTATTTTTGAAAGGGGGATTTTGCATCATATGTGCAACAGATGGATGCTGCTGGGATAGGCTATAATGTTTCAGATGTTAAATATATAGTCACATTTGGATTGACAAAATTGGGAACTATATCTCAATGCTGGGAATAGACATAATAAAAAATTGACACAGATATGTATCCGTTATAACATCTTTAAATACACAAAAGACCAAATAAATGACTTTGGTTCTGCTCAATTTTCTCAGGATACAAGACCAAAATTAACATATTTTTATTCTATTGATAAAAGAGGTGTGGCTACAACTAAACAAAAAAAGAGGCACTAAATCAACCAAAAACATCCAGAAAGTAGTGATATCCCAGTTGATATTAAAATACACTTTGGAGTTACATCCCATATTCTAGTGAACATTTCCTGGTAAATTATCATTTTTAGGAATGTTATTCATGATAAAAACAAATAATCAACCAAACTTTGTATTACTAAAAGGCCAAGAAGCCTATATTGCTGTACCAGGCCCTCAAGGAATATTTAGAACTGAAAAACAAACTAAAAAAGTTCAACTACCCCATTTACCTGAAAGTGTAATTCCAATGTCCAGAACCTCAAAACCAATAAAATGCAATCTTCCAAATGACTATGAAATAAATATAGTGGGACAGCAAGTAAATGTTTTACCTAATTTCTCTATGACGGACTATACATCCCAAGAAAAAACTCAACTATATAATGTTGTAAATCTTAGTCATTGTAAAAAACATTCAATCAATTTATACCAGTCTATCATGAAGTGCAAGTGCAGCTAAAACTACTATTGTTTGGGGATTTAATTCAACCAAAATCACATGAGGATTATCTGGACATCTACATCAAAAATTCAGAGAATTAAACATTATGAATGATATTACAATGAAATTTTATAAAAGACATATAAGCAAAAGTTATTTTGGTCCTCTATATAACCCAATGATATATAAATATCAAACTGATTTTCAAATCAAAAAAAACCAAATGCTGGCATGATGCTTTAAAATGAAGTAATAATGAAATATTTATTAAAAAAACTGAAGATGATAATACATGGAATTTGGACATTTACAATAATTTTATAATCTACAAATAGAGTAGAAGAAGGCATAAAAATTCTTTGCTTACCCTTCATAATAAATAATATAAAAAAATAAAAACTTCTCCACTTATTCCTGGTGCTTTGACCAACCAATCACCACTTGGACTTACTTGGGATAACATTGACTATAGTTGTGCATATGATTCACTATTTACACTAATTTACCATATGTGGAATGAAGTTCAATTAATTCATAAAGCATATTTTGAAAATGGAACCCATTATCTGCAATTTCTCCATTCAAAACTTCATTTACTACATTCTAATAAATGTACATTTGAATTGGTTCATAATCATTTAAGAATAGTATTGAATAATAATAAACCCTTGCAATATCCCTTTGGTAACAGTTATACTAACATAGCTGAATTAGTCAGCAAATTCACTAGAGAAGAATTGTAGGGAACAAACATCATGATTCACAACTACAATGTTTGAAATGTAATTTTACAATTCAAAAACCATATTCATACCTTCAAGACTACACTGCTGTTGGTTTGTCTTTAAATGTGATTCAAGGCCTGAAAAAAATCATGTATACTCTATAGTATGTAAAACAAGTGTATAAATATTTTCAGGACAATTGAAGCTATGGCTGGATGTCAATATGCCATTTAATTAAACAGAAACATTTAATTGTAATAAAAACTGTTAAATAAAATTATAGATTGACATCCTTCCAGAGCTCTGATTGTCCTGAAAATATCTTTTCATCTTTTTTAAATACCACAGAGTATACATGATTTTTTCAGGCCTTGAATCACATTTAAACTCATACAGAAAGCATTTGACCATGGTAAGTACATGTGGTCAGGATGTAAAAAGTTGGAAAATAATAAAAAATGAAAATGGAGCTTTTGGTGGTCTGAGCACCAACATACTGCATATCTATGATCATCTACAAATTTTTGAGTCATTACTTCAAGAATTGAGCAAGCAACATTTGTTTAAATATAGGGTGTGAAATATATTGTGATTGTGACATTGGCAAAGTCACATGAAAAATACAATAACAAACTCCCTGCAATTTTAATATTTTTTATAGCTTCTCAAATTAGCATCAATATTTCCCTCAAGTTTGGTGTTTTAGCATCTTCAAAACATTATATTTTAAAGGGAATCATCTGCACCAATGGAAATCATTTTACTACCAGAGTTATTGACAAATATTTTATTTGTTATCATAATGGACAAACCACCTATCCTTTTTCTCAAAGAGAACAATATGTAATGCAGATAGAAAATAATAATTTCTCAAAAACACATAGTGATAAAGCTATTATGACTTTTTATGCTGAATCCACTAAGATGTCACTATATTTCAATACTTTTCACTTATATTTTAGTATAGTTCAGTAGATCTTATTAAATAAATTACAATACTTACTCTTTCTGGATGGCTCCCTTTTTCTTAACTGCAGCTAAGGTTTTACAGTCAAAGTGCAATTTACCTACCCCAAAGGAGGCCAAAGTCAGAATCACAGTCAGAACTGGCTTCAAGGTATATATGTCCTCATTTTCTTCTGACTAATTATAATGCCCAAGACTGAAGAATATGCCTACTACACCTTTCAGAGCAGTTAAAATCCTTTGTAGCAGCCATGTGATGGTCTATATCAATACAAGAAGGTAAATTGAGAAGCTGTGCTCCATACAGAGTACCAGCAAGACAATATCCTTTTATATCAATAAAATAAAGACTTTAGAGAATGCCTTGAGGATCTTAGAGGACTTAGAATATGTTTAAATCCTGGATATAAAGTGATAATGATCCTTTAAACTGAGTAATTTTAGCATTAGAGTGTAAGACAGAATTTATAGAGACAGGACTTCATTTATTGGACATTTTGATGACATACAAAACCAATCTCTAAATGAATTCAAAGCTGAAATAACCCAAGAATTTACCATGATGTTAATCCAGCATTACAATCCATGATAAGACTGACAAGAGAAACATTTGTGTGCATTTACTGTTACGAACTTCCTTTTTCTTTTCTTAACTCCTCCGAACACATCCCCATTTCACCTACACATGCTTCATTCTCCTTTTTCATTTCCGTCAAACACATGCCTATCTTTTCCTTCTCATCGTTTCACCTATTATTATCTATGCATACCTCTTTACATGTGGACGCCTCACTTTATGCATGACCTTCTTATTATAAATACCGTAGTCACAACTCATGTATTCCTTTAGCTAATTCTTGAGAATTGTACACGGTACTTTATTTCTAGAACTTCCTCAAACTCAAAGACAATTCCTCGAGATAACTCTCTTGGTACTCTTGAGCTCACTGTGAACGAATGAACGAATCTTTCTTATACGACTGTTTACAATCAGAACCATCTGAATCGTTCAAAGTTGTAACATTTACAGCCAGTCCCACTACTCAAAACAAAAACTACACCAACCAACTCAATTTTTAAATCCACAACCATTCTCACAAACATACTCCATCTATCAACACTATTTTCACCAACAACATTCCAGCAGTCATCCCTAATAATTCCACTATCCTTATGGACACTACTTAAATTTGAGAGTATATTTACTCATTCACATTGATATCTCAAAAGAAATAAATATTGAAATATTGTACCTATCATGTTAGTATTTTATTATATTGCATTATCATTATGATCCCACCCTATTAGTTTTCTTCTGACAGCCCTACTGGCCATTTGATTCTTTATAACCACTTCAACTACTATTAAGTATACTATCTCCTTGCTCATTATATATTTATATAACAGATTGCAAACAACATGCAAAATCTACCCTATGCTTGTCTGACAAGCTATAACAAATATAAAAGTACAGATAAAACAAATATTCTTAAGAAATGTTTGATAAGTATCTACCACAAGTGAGATGTGTACTACCAAGAACATTAATTGGAACTACTTAACCAGTTGTACCAAAGAAGAGAAAAGAAGGGTAGGGAATGGTAGAGCAAGGTAAGGTAGGTGTATGTAGTGTCCTCTAACAGCATCAGCTATGGATGATGTGGAATCAGAAGGTTGTTTATAAAAGGCTGTTGTTGGTGCATATTCTAGATCTCTGGAAATTTTCTACTGAACTCTTGGTTTCCTTTGGTTTTTCACTTCTGAGTGGTACTGTCTTTGATAATCATTTACTTTCATATGATAAAAATGAATTAATTATTGTAAATCAAGCCTTTTAACATTGGACACCTCAGCTTCTTCTTTCAGCACCTGAAGAACAGAGATCATTTCTTGTAGATAGTTGGTTGATCACAGACTAGTATTGTTGTGTGTTCTCTCAAGGAAGGCTTTATGGAATTCAGGCCTAGTCATGTTAGAATTGCCTCATTAGTCTCCTGACATGTCATCAGATCTTACTCCATCTAACTTTCATCTCAGATTACATGTTAGATTACATCTTAGATTATATCTGATCTGATCTGATCTCCAGATCTATTATCAGATCTCAGATCAGATCCTGTCAAGATATCTCCAGATAGCTTTCTTATTGTTCCCTTTTATAAGTAGCTAACTTGCCAGAAGTCCCCAGTTACTCACTCTGGACTTCAGCTTACCATAGCTCTTGTGTCACTTACCTGGAGTTCCTATAATCTCACATGCAGCTGTCTTGCATGATACTCTACTTGTCTGCTTCATTGAAACAAGTCAAAAGCACAGGTATATGGCTAAATATGGGTAAAAAAATTAAAAAAATTAAAAATGGGTAAACAAGGGCTAGTTTATGAGGTTTGGAACAGCTTGAAATTACACTACAGCTGCAAAGTAAGTTGAAAATTCTACTCACATTCACCCAACTGCCTTTTTAAAAATACAGTGACAGAAGCAGAAGATTGGGTTCCTAAAGACCAGATTCCTATAGATCAGGCTTCTGAAGATTGGGCTTGTGAAGATCAGGTTGTGTAAAGGAGAGCCAGGTCTAGACAGGATAGATGTCTGGGTTCTTCAAATTCATACAAGTTTACAGTGTCAAATTCTTTTTTTTTTATTGAAAATTTCTGAGTAAACAGTAAATAATAAAAATTCAGAAAAAAATCAAATATTCAGGTGATGCAACCAATGGAATTTTACTTATCAGAGTCACCACTATTGCAACTGGGTGTTACAACTTCATACATGCTGAGTACGCACTCTTTTCATTTCTTTTTACTTTATCACACATGCGTCCTACATGAGACATTCATTGTTTCACTTACATACAGATATCATTTACTTTTTATACATTTGTCAAACATGTTTTACTTACTTTTACCTCATGCATTTCATTTACCTTTTTAGTATATAAACCCTTGTATCTAGTACAATATTCTGTACCTAGTCTTTAATAGACAAACCTTTCTCTACCTTCTTCGCCCTCAAACTCAACAGCTTCTCAAGCCCTTAACAAGTCTCCATAGCTCTAGAGCTCAGCTTAGATCCAAACTCTGACATAGTAATGACTGTTAACGATCAGTATACCTGAATTGTTTGAAGTTGTAACACCAGGTATTCAACCACTTTACAATACTTTTTGTTTAGCAGATGCACCTGAATAGTGGGATCATCATTAATTCACTTGTCATTATGTTCAATACTCAATGCTGTGCACTTGATTTCAATAACAATGCCATCAATCCAGATTTGAAAGTTCCAATTATGTAAATTTAAGTTATATTAGATTCAGGTTGAAAATGTAAGGGGACACCTTGTTGTGTCCAACTCTAGGTATGCTTAGTTACTTGTTTACTTTCATCTTCTCTATGATTGTATCCACCACCATATATCCATATCCTTCATCCATCGTTGAATGCTTCGGCTAGTACACGACCTCACCCTCTTCTTGTTTTAGTAGTAGTTTCTCATGCCATATGGCATCCCTGATCACAGCAATCACACATCAACATTATTCTTGTTATCTTTACACACACATGCCTTCCTTTTATTTAGCTAGTTAGGTCGTATTTACACACATGTAGTATATAAGTGAAAGGTGCTTATCAAAGATAAGCACCTTTGAATTTAACTTGGTTACTGGGAACTTACGCACCCTTACAGAAAAGTTGTATTCAGCAGTTCCATCCTGACTATATGTGTATATTTTGAGTAGTAGTTTTCATGAAAATGAGTTGTAGAAGTCTTCTGACCACTCTGTAGCCAATATATGGGCTCATAACCTCTCAGTATGACTAGATGCAACAGGGTGCAGCCTTAGTGTCAGAGAAGATACAATGACAACTGAGGGAAGAGAAAATATTATTAATAAAGATGAGTGATCACATGATACATCACATGAGTGTACAATATCCATCTAACACTGACAGGAGGAAAAAAATTATTGCCTTATGTTTGATCTTAAACATCCTTTTAAATTATGTGCTTCCATCACTGATGAGGGTTCTAACTGAGGTTGTAACTGACACTCTCAGAAAAGACAACTGTCAAATTTAAATAGAATAAGAAGCTTCTATACATCGTGAAGGAATGTATAAAATCTATGGGCCCTGCCATAGCATACTTTTAGCATTAGGGCCTTGTTAACATTAGCATCCATTGAGCATTGAGGTCTTATTAACATTTCTATTATAAAGAATTAGGGCCTTGTTGATGTTTGCACCAACCTCTTAACATTTCAAGTACTTGGACTTCTACAATGAAAGTACATGTCAATGCAATAAAGAGGGATAACAAATTTACATATCTTGGCAGACCATACCAAGAGTCATTTTGCACCTCTGTAAGTTGATCATCAGTCAATGTTCACTTAGGGCTACACTTGAGTTTACCAATGATTAAACCTTGAGCATGATAAATTTTCTTCCTGTGGCAGTGTTTATTTAGAAGTTTTTCCAATAGATCTCTGGTTGGTACTTGGAGGTTGAACAGCAACACAAGAGACATAAATATCCAGGACCCTGGTGAATGCCCCTGGGTCAGAAATTGTATCTAGACTGGTATTGAACAAATTTCTGCTTGGCTTAATCTCCATTCTCAAGTCCTCTTTATTATCCTCTGCAAATAACACAATTCATTCCTGCCCTGAAATCTTATATAACATTTATAATATAACCAACAGAGGTCTTTATAGTTATTTACCCTTTTCAATTGCTTTGTATTTATCCTAAGGTTATCTAGCCTTAGGATTTAGGTCTACTTTAATTAGTGTAATTGTAAACCTGTAAATCCTTTTTAAATTAAAAAATATGAGCTAATTTAATCCAGAATATTACACTGACTTCAGAAACTTTTCCTGGAGATAATAAGTACAGAATTTTTTATGAGTCTATTCAAAAATAATATATGCACCTAAAACATTAATTAAATTAGATCTCTATTTACTCAGAAATCTTGTAATTTGAAGTGTCCTGGATAATGAGCCAGCCACTATGGTTATTGATAGAAGCTGCTACTATATTATGTAAAGTAATAACAAACTGTAATAGTCTATCATCTTTTATTTTCTTAACCAGCTTAAAAAAGATTTGAGGAGGCCACATACAGATGCAAACAAATGCTTGCAATTAGCACTACTATGTACAATAATGCTAAACACTTAATCTTCCACATAACTCATTGATCAACCATGCAATGTATACTCTTCTAAGTGCAGTTTTCACTATTTCATTTGGTAAATATGACATTTTTTTCATTTGATGAGATAACAACACACAGTTCAATTTTTCCAATTATTTTAGTGAAGGCTGTTTGTTGGTTTGTGAATAAGATTGTTATGGCACAGATATGTGTACAGAAAGAAAATCAGCATCATTATCATTAATTGTAATAGAGAGTGGATGAGGATTCAGGAGGAGATGAAGGGCTTATGGGCAATATAGAGGTCAAATGAACAATGTGAGTCTTTTTGAAACACTCCTAGGCATCAGGAAAAACGATTTTGGCCCTAGGTAGCCTTGGGTAATTTGTTAGTATCACATCACTACTCAGGACATCCCAGGACACCCCAGGACACCCCAGGACACCCCAGGACATCCTAGAGCAGCACAGGTAAAATTTGAGTGTTACACACTTATCCAAGGACACCTCAGGAGTCAGGACAACCTAGGACAGCATAGATAAAGTTTTGAGTGTCACCCATTTTCTCAGGACACCTTTAGTGTATCCTGGTGCATTGACCATCTGGATTAAATCACATCAGGAGGCCCTGGGAGTCCCTTAGAATTTATGAATTTTGCTAGAAAATCTTTAATAATAACCACCATGTCCAGGAAAGTATTTTGCAGTTTTCTCAATAAGGAGAGCTGCTATTAATATAATTTAAACATATTCAGGGTCCTAAAACAATTCTCTACCATCTTTTAAAAATTTCCTTTTTTGGAATTTATGTAATCTACCCTGACCCAGCACCATATGCTTGAAATCATGCTTATCTGTGATCATGTGACCAATGGTCTGTGCGCCATCCAAAAGATATATAAACCACCCACAATTTTGTTTTCTTATTTCCTACTTCCCCAGTATTATATATGTAGTATATTTATGTATCACTATTTTATTATTATTTTATTACTAGTATATATGATGTTTAGAATAATTGAATATAATTTTATTATTATTATTATTATTCTGTTGTGTGAGACCATTCAAATATCTGGTTTATATATGTTTTTTAGCATCAGATCCAAAGGGACTAAGGCTGCCTAGGACACTCTCAGGTTGCCTCAGGATGCTCTCAGGTTGCCTCAGGTTGCCACAGGACAGCCTAAGACTTTTCATACATTGCACCCCAGGGCGACCTCTTGACCTGAGCACCCTGAGCTGCCTGGGGCACCCCAGGACATTTCAGGACAGCCTAGGGCAGAAGTCATTTTTCCTGATGTGGCAAGACCGAAATTCATACAGTTCATCAAAAGGCTGGGGTTGGGGGAATTAGAGAAGCAGGGCATTCAAACTCAGTCTTAGAAACAACAAGAAGCCTCATCATGTAATCAATAACACAATCAGCACATTCATCATCACATGATGATTGCACACATGATACTGGGCATCAACAGTGTTTCACTCAAGGGGGAGTGTTGAAATTGTGTGAGTATCATTCCGTTGATTGTTATTTGAGTATTTTTTATCTTATCATTTCTTTTATCCATTATTTGGGTTATTTCTCATATTACATAATCACATTCATTTAGTCATGGAGTTTTGTTTATTACAAGTCTCAACTTTTATCCAAAAAGTTGAGATGTGAGTTTCATTCATTTATTCATTTAATACTACATCTAACAATTACCTAGTTACATTTCATCTGTTCTAGGTATAATAATTAATACAACTTTTATCCAAAAGGTTGAGACTGACATTTCATCTGTTCTAGCTGCAAAATATTCCAACACTATAGTCACATCACTGTTAGAGCAATGTAGAACCCGTGAATCAAGTTAAATTCTAAAATGGTTATCTTCAATAACCACCTTACACCTATACTACAAGTGTGGGAGCTAATACAACTAAATATGGCTAGTACATAATAGAAGGTAGGGTGAGGTAGATACCAAGAATAGAACTGACATCTGTATGATGTCATTGGCGAAGGGTCAACTACTACAACGATAAAGGGATGTCCATAAAGGGTAGGATGGGGAACATGGCATGTAATATGATCGTAGAGTAAAGTGAAAGTAATGATGAGTACTAAGTGTACCTAGGGGCGGATACAATGAGTATCCCCTAACATCATTCCCCTATTAAGATTTGTTGTCCATGACAAATGACAATAATTAAAGTATAAGGAACGCACATATACCTATACTTAAATTTTTTGTCAGGCCATGTTCTGAGACAGCCTGCCGCGACCCGGAGGTCCAGGCCCATACGCAGAGGGGTCAATGCTCTGGTGATTGGACACAGGAACTCTGGCAGGGGGGGAGATTAGGCCTTGCTGGATCAAGTCAATCTGCATCAGTGTCAACTGACCTTGAGGCATGGAGGGGTTGGAGCTGCCCATCGTGACAGTAGGAGCAATGGGTGTAGAGCTGGGTTCCAGGGAGGCCATCACCACCATAGGGGCAAAAGCAGTCCCTGAGGGAGTCCTAGTTGGACTCCTCAGTAGGGACCTCAATGATGCAGGATCCGGTAGATGGCCCTGAGCGCTGGGTAGTGGAAAAGGGAGGCAGGTGCTGGGGTGGGAATGTGATAGGGTTAGGGCAGGCAGGTTTGGTCAAACCCTTTTCAGGGCTAGTCTTCTTCAACTTGGGGGGGTGAATCTTCTTCAACTTAGGGGGGTGAATCTTCTTGCGAGCAATCCACTTGCCCAATACCACTAGGGCATCACCGATTTGGAGGTCAGTACCTCTGATAGAGACATGGCACTCGTCAATGGGGCCATTCGCCAAAGTATAGGCATTGACCTGGGCACCAGAGATGTCATGGACCTGTTTAAGGCCCTTGCCACCCTGACTGATAATGTGCTGGGCAGCAGAGTCAGGGATAACCACCGTAACGAGGTGGCAGTCGGTCTTGCCCTCAATAGGGAATGTCTGAGCAAGGAGGAGGGGGATGGCAGCAGAGGGGATAGCACCCTTCTTAGTAGGGTGTTCCTTCTTGGCCGACGTGGCTTTCAATGGGGCTTGAGGAGCCTTGGCTCAACCCTTGCCTTTGGTAGAGGGTGCCTCCCAAAACAGGGGGACTTTGGATGCCTCCTTTGAGTCAGCGAAGGGGAGGGAGCTGGTCAATGTGATTGTGGGGCCTGCCGAGGCCTCAATGCGGTCCAGTCTGACCTCTAGGGAGTCTAGCTGGTTGGCCAGTTGTCAAAGGATGGAGGAGAGGTCGTCAGAGGGAGTAGGGCAGAAGGCATGGTGTCTAATCAAAGGGAGCGGGCACAGGAGTAGATGCTGACAAGCACGAGGGCAAGCACAGATGCTAAACACTGACAAGGGCAGTTGAATATGGACGGGGTAGAGTTTGGGTAATAGTGTAAAGGTTAAACCTCAACACTATAGGGCAGTATGAACTGGGGCAGGGGAATGGGAGCGGGCTAGAGAAGGGCGAGCTCATAGTGACCTTAGAATTATGTTAGAGCAATGTAGAACCTGTGAATCAAGTTGAATTCAAAGGTGGTTATCTTCAATAACCACCTTACACCTATATACTACAAGCGTGGGAGCTAATACAACTAAATATGGCTAGTACATAATGGAAGGTAGGGTGAGGTAGATACCAAGAATAGAACTGACATCTGTATGATGTCATCGGCGAAGGGTCAACTACTACCTACTACTACAATGATAAAGGGATGTCTGTAAAGGGTAGGATGAGGAACGCGACATGTAATACAATCATAGAGTAAAGTGAAAGGTAATGACAAGTGCTAAGCATACCTAAGGGCGGATACAATGAGTATCCCCTAACAGTCACCATAACTATAGTGAATTATAGTTTCATAGCATCCATGTGACACACACCAGTGCTGTCTAACATAGTCTAGCCTTATCAATGTGTCACATTAGAATACATTGTTTTTCATTAAGTTAAATAAACCAACCCTAAACCAAGTGTCCATGCGCAAAAACTAAAATTATTAAATATGTAAGTTCAACATTTGTTCCCACCAAGTTTGTCGTTCCATACCGCCACCACCACCACCACCTGACAACTACAATACTTACAGCAACAGCAACAACAACAAATGACAAACAACAACCAATCAGCAAACAACAAATGGTGGCCAATCTCAATGAACAATAACAATAACAAGTGACAACAACAACACTGCTTGTAATCCCCCCTCATAGGGGGTAAGTACTTTCTATCTTGATCTTTATTTTATTTACCTCACTGATTTTAATCTACAGGTACAACAGCAACGGCTATGACAATACCAGAGGAAGACCAACCCATAGACAAACAACAGTTTTTTTTTAGTTTCTATTATACTATATTAATTTATTTCACCCCAGAAACAATGGTTGGGGCTCATTTGGCCCCACCAAACCATTTTTTGCACCAATGACAACACACAACAATGATACACAAACAACACATGACAATGATGCACAAATGACACATGACAACAGTGCACAAACAATGCACAATGACAATGCACAACAAACGAGTTGGAATGACGACAGCCCCCTCAATGACATGTGATGAGTCTGACGACAACATGCAACGATGATGACATGTGATGACGACAACATGCAACAATGATGACAACATGCAACAATGACAATGTGCGATGACAACAACGGCCTGCAACAATGATGGCCTGCAACAATGATGACATGACAACAACAACCTGTGACAATGACAATGATGTGCAATGATGATGATGTGGTGCAATGACCATGACGATGATCCTTTACAGTAGTATATATAAGTAGTATATATTACAATGTTTAGACTACAAGTACTTAGTTGAATATGATTCTTTTTTAACAATTTCCTTACTCTAGTTGTGATGCTATTAGAATATTGTGAGTATAGGCCTCTCTAATTAATTATGGACAGTATTAGCCTAGCCCTATATAGCACCTTATAGCACTCTATAGTGCTGTCTAGTGTCAGGCCATTTTTGGATAGTGTTACCATGACACTGGACAAGCACTATATGTCAAAATTTGGATGTCGGTTTATAGATCACGTTACAGAGGACTTGTGGGTGAGGGCCATCGCTCCGCGTGGCATATACGAGTCCCTTCAAATGAAATTATACTGGTATTTTTATAGCATCTCCATGAGCATTGAGTTTCTTAAAGACGCGATTGACAGTGAGTAAATTGTTTTCGCGTGGCAAACAAGGCCATCACCATCAACACGTGCAATCATGCAAGTTACCGGCAAGTCTTGTGTTACCTTTGAAAGCCGCATCCGCTTATAAGAACAAGCCCCTAAAGGGGACTCATAATGATTAAGTAACTTAGTCAATAAGCTCTGTGTAGGCAAATACCCAGTGAATTGGTATAAACCGATGAGGTTTCACCTCAATCGGTTGTACTACTTATACACATTCTGACATTCAATTGTGGCTATGTAGCTATGAGAGATTTACACTATATGTTAGGTATTCAGTACTAATGACGATGCAATTATGATGCGATATGACATGATTGGCACAAAATATTTCAACACTATAAACAAAAGAACCTTTTCTATGGTTCTATGGTGCTGTCCGGTGCTGTCTGGTGCTGGTAAGCTGGCCCCAAGTTTGCTGGTGGAGGTGAAACCATGAAACCTCATTGGTTTATACCAATTCACTGGGTAATCGCCTACACAGAGTTTATTGACTAAGGCCCCATTCGGATACCCAGTTACGATCCGGTTAGGGTTGGTTGGGTTGGGTTAGGAATGTCACAAACCGAGGTGACCGGTTTCAGTCAGTTGGTCACACCACTAGATCTTCACCAGTAGATTAGAGATAACAATCCTTTTCCTTCATCGTTGCATCGAAAGGGCCATATACAGCCTTGAAATGGTTACTGTCAGACAGTCCCAAGCCCAGAATGTGTCACAGCGGAATTCCTCGAAGCACATCCGGAAGAGAAAGCAGAAGAAAGTAGCTGCACTTGCCATGGTAGCAGCAATTTCCGGCGTTGCGACTATTCTTGCCCATGTTGTTCCTCACCTTGACAAACAGCCAATGCACACATCAGTTCTCAGTGGTCAGCGATGGGTACAGGAGCTCCTCGAAGGTAATTTTAATTTGAACTCATTCCTGGGGTCACATTAATTTTGTCAAACATCCAAACTTGAACAGGCCACCCTCACCGCTTCAGAAGGCAAATGGGAATGAACCGATTTGTATTTCGGCAGCTACTGCGTGACCTTGAAAGAAAGTGTGCATTGGGACCTACTCGATATGTTTCCTCAGAGGAACAACTCGCTATTTTTCTGCGTATTGCACGGACTGGGCAAGGAAATGCAGAGATGCAAGAACGCTTTCAGCGTAGTGGAGATACTATTTCAAAGTAATATTATTTAACAGGAGATATACAGTGACTTACTTATATACAGATGCTTCCACTGCATACTCAACATGCTTGTTTCCAAAGAATTCTATGGAGTGTATGTCAAGTTACCACAAAACGAGGTGCCACCTGAAATCCGAGATGATGGAAGATTTTTCCCATATTTTGAGCACTGTCGTGGTGCAATTGATGGCTCACTCCTTGATGTGTTTGTCTTGGTGACGGATATGGCTCGATATCGCAGTAGGAAGGGTCGAATATCAACCAACCTTTTGGCTGCTTGTGGGTTCAATCTTCAATTTGTTTATATGCTTGCTGGGTGGGAAGGAAGTGCAGCTGATGAACGAGTGTTTGAGGATGCACGGCGGAAGGATTTTGCTATCACACCTGGAACCTATTACCTTGGAGATGCTGGTTTTCCTTTATGCGATGCCCTTATAGTGCCCTATCGTGGAGTTTGGTATCATCTGAAAGAGTGGGAACAAGCAAATCTCAGGTGAGCTTTTCTCAAAGACATTTATTTCTTGTTAATTGAGATATCAAGGCCAGCAAACTATCAAGAACTCTTCAACCTTCACCATGCAACTCTTCGAAATGTTATTGAACGCATCTTTGGAGTGTGCAAGAGACGATTCCGACTCATGGCTGCTGCAGCTGAGTATGACCTCTGAACTCAAGCAAGAATCCCAGGGGCGCTTGGTGCTCTCCATAATTTTATATGTATCAAGGATCCTGATGATGAAGCACAGGAGGAAGATGACTATGGTGAAGGTAATGATCCTCATGTTCCACTACCGGATACTCCAATACCACCTGAAGATCTTGGACAACATGTTTCTCAAGCAGAAAAAATATGTGCAGGTGCAAGACGGGATGCTATTGCACAGGCTATGTGGGTAGACTACCTTGACCAGTTACATCAAAGGGGTGAATTATAAGACCATGAAAGTAATGGGGGTATTCATTGATGAGTTATGTCGAAGGGGTGAATTAAAAACCTATATATATGAAATTATAACTGCAAAAGAAAGTGGGGTATTTGGACAATGAATGGCCTGAGTTGACTATGAAAAGAATGAGTGACTTGGATATAAGTTGGATGTAGAAAAGAAATGATGTAAAATAAAATAAAGATTAAAGATCCTCAAGCTCACTATGAATGTAACTGACACGCTTTTGAGCATCTTGAATAGATGTAATAGATTCTGCAAAAGCAATGTCATGATGAATTAACTTGAATACCTTGTTACGGGAGTGGTCAGAGAAGGCAGCTTCCTGCTCAATGATTGAAATGGCAGCAGTTCTACGCTCTGGGGTTGTCAAAGGATCAGGCTTTGCCAGGGCTTCAGCTAGGCCCTGAACAGAGCTCGCCATGGAAGAAATTGCCTGACCAGCACTGGTCTTACCGTTACGACCATTGTGGCTGACACGTTTTGTCAAGACAGAGTCACCTGCATCATCCACAGCATGACACTTGCAAGAAGCCGATGGTACAGGTGTTTTTGGAACAATCAGAGCTCGCTCGTTCTCCTCTGGCTAATGAAAAATCTCTTTATGAGACATTTTTCACAACAAATCCAGAGCAAACTTACAAGAGTAGGTGAGTGGCGCTGAGGTGACTCTGGCCAGTCAATCATAACGGTGGCCTGAGACTCGGAACTGTCAGGTTGAGACTCATCGGTAGGCTGAGATGCATCAGCAGTTGCCTCGGATCCACTATTTGCCTCCTCGCTGTTAGGCGTAAAATCACGTCCAGGACGGAAGGCCATATTTCCTGTGGCGATGGTCCCAACCACCAGGCAGTGCATATCGTCATACAGAGGAAAGGCACTTTTACGCCATTTCTTGTATGTAGATTTGGCCTTGAGATGTAATGTCATTCGAAAATTTGGAACACAACTATAAATGGATGACTTACAGCAATAAGACGGTCCCAAACATCATCAGGCGCAATGACAATGCTCAGCGCGTCATCCCAGCCAAATCCTGACATAGCCCGCAAGTCTCTAACGGCAACATATTCTTTCTTGAGCTGTAGTAGAATACAAGGGAGTGTTACAACGGTGCAAAGAAAGGAGAATCAGAGATGACGCACTGAAGTCCAACGATTATGGCAGCTGTCAGCTAATTTAGGCCCACCCCCACGCAGTAGCTCCGAGCCTGCAAGCGCCTTTTCGGCATCAACCCATGCAGCACTGTGCCAGCTGCTATTGCTCGTCATCCGGCCATTTTCCTTCTGTTTTATTAAGCTGTTGCGCAGCAAATAGTATGCTGTATGCGCAGTGCTGGTCGTGGTCATCTTACTAGCTTACCTTTGTATGTAGAGTAAGTGCTACTAACTAGGTACTTAGATGTATATCCAAGTGAAGTATATTAGTGGTGTATCTACTGCTTATATACTGTTTGTAGATGGTCTGTGCACACTATTAGCACAGCCCCTAGAAGCTACCTGGGGTAGCATGTGCGTGTTAAGGATCACACATGTGTGATGGGTATCACACGTTGGTCTGGTGGTACAGACATCTACTTACGAGTATCTACTGTGATCTAATCTAATCTAGTAGATAAGATAACTACTCGTTTAACACACCCCCTTGCTAAGTGCATGGTAATGCATTGAGCAATAGTAGGAGTGGTTATCGGTCAAGACTGACCAAGAAGCAGAGGTCACCACCCGTGTATGAGTTATACATGAGGGTATAGGCGACTTCTCCATCTTCGCCATCTAGTGCAATTCTCGCACGGCTATTGCGGGACTAGATGACTTGCTAGCACAACTCGCAGTTGGCTTAGCTCAGGATTG
The DNA here is from genome assembly GCA_015039465.1 of Phlegmacium glaucopus. NCBI lineage: Eukaryota > Fungi > Basidiomycota > Agaricomycetes > Agaricales > Cortinariaceae > Phlegmacium > Phlegmacium glaucopus. The sequence goes on along the minus strand of MU129988.1, from coordinate 539,642 downwards.
AGTCGAGTAAAACTCAAGACCCAATTGACTCCTAAATTTTAAGAACTTGATATGACCAAGATTCTTTGTAAACATGTCAGCTGTATTTTCAGCTCCTTCAACAAAGCTTAGCTCGACGTGTTTATCTTCTACGCATTGCCGTATGAAGTGATAACGAACATCAATGTGTTTGATGCGTCCTTCTTGTACGGGATTTGATGCCATGAAGATAGAACCTTGGTTATCACCATATATGGGAATCGCTGAAAGCGGGAACCCCAATTCGGTAAACAAGTTCTTTAGCCACATGGCTTGGCGACTACAATCGCTAATAGCCATGTATTCAGCCTCAGTCGATGACAGGGCTATGGTTTTTTGAGCTCGGCTAGTCCAGCTAAAAATACCATCGGCTAACTTAAAGAAGTAGCCAGTTACAGAGCGACGTTTGATGGGATCAGCAGCCCAATCAGAGTCTGTAAATGCATGAATACCGTTGCCGTCCTTGCCTTTGTAGACAAGCGCATAACTGCGAGTACCGACAAGGTAACGGCAGATGTACTTCGCTTTGTTCAAATGTTCCTCTGAGGGATTTGAAGTGAACTGTGCCAGCTTTGTTACTGCATAACAGATGTCAGGACAAGTGCCCAACATGATGTACAACAGAGAGCCGATTATTGACTGATAAAGCGAAGTCCGCTTGTAGTCAGGCTTTTCTGTGTTCTCTGATGGTTGCCAGCCTGTAGGTAGTGGAGTAGGTGCTGACTTAGCATTCTCTAGTCTGAAGCGCTTCAAAACCATGTCAAGGTAATCAACCTGATCAAGGTAAATATCAGTGTTTTTCCTACGAATTCTCATTCGGAGAAATTCTGTGGCATCTCCCAAGTCGCGACATTCCCATGTCTTCATGAATTGCTTTTTCTTGGTTATGACAAAGGTCACATTTTTTCCAAAGAATAAAGCATCGTCAACGTAGACAATGACAATGACAACTTCCTTTCCATCATTATAGATGAAATTTCCGGCATCAGCGAATAACTGCTTGTAGCCCATCTTTTTCATTGAAGATTCAAGTTGCCTCCACCAAG
>MU129988.1:319744-538118 GCA_015039465.1 Phlegmacium glaucopus | reverse complement strand
CTTTATCCATTATTGTCCTATTAAAACGTTCAGCACGGCCATTTTGCTGCGGTGTGTGAGGTACACTCTGAAACATTTTTATCCCAAGGTTTTTGAGCTGTTCAAGTATCACAATTGACTTATACTCTCCCCCTGCATCTGACATGAAAGATTTAATGGTGACGCCGAATTGGGTCTTTACCATTGCAATAAATTGTTTCAATGCAGTGATGGTGTCTGATTTAGCTCGTAAGAGCATAATCCAACCATAGGAGGTATAATCATCATAAAAACTGACGAAATACTTGTATTTGTGGTAAGATTCCACAGGGAAACTCTTGAGATCGGTGTGAACCTTCTCAAAGGGTTTCTGAGCTCTGGTCTCTGATAAAGGGTAAGACTTGGAAGGCATCTTGCCCTCAGCACATCCTTTACAGATATCAGACGTCTTGGGAAAGACTATGCCTTTAGGGGCATTAATGGTAGCATTTGGAAGTTGTTTCAATACGTCTTTGGAAGCGTGTCCAAAACGTTTATGAAGAACGTCATAGTCCAATGAATTAACAATGGACTTGGCCATAATATTGTTAGCGGATGCAACGCTGCAATGTAACCAATAAATGGTTTGGCCAGGCAAATGCGGGTGCAGCACCATAGTAGGCGTTTTATCGCCAGGTGCTTTCCAAAAGCAGATATTATGCTTAGTCCTGGTCATTGAATAACCCTGCTGTAAGAGACTTCCCAATGACAGGAGTCTGCAGGTTATACCAGGAACATGGTAGACAGGGTATAAGCGTGTAGTTATACTGACGGTTCTGCCAGTAGGAGAAGGTACTTTGTGATTAACAAAGACAGCGCCTTGACCTTTTATAGTCAGTTCAGCGCCCTTCTTAGCGGTGGCCACAGAGGTGACTTCGCTTATTTCACTATATTGTGTGAAATCGCTTATATGAGGTGTAAAGCTAATAGAAGCTCCACTGTCTCCCATGAAATTGCTGTTTCCTGATGTCATTCCCTTACATTTCGCACATTCAGCAGCATGAAGATTAAATTTATCTACGCTACTATACAAATGTTCGTACGCTAACCGAAGTAAGCGCTGTGAAACATTGTAAGCGTTGCTGCTAGTTGAAGTGGAAAGGGGAAAGACTTGCCTTGTTGGCTCGTAGTGATCAAAGGCAGTTGAATCGTTTGGATCCATGCCTCCGTCATCGAGCCCAGCCACGAAGGCTAGTTCTCTATCGAGCACATAATCGGATTCTCCATCCGAGAGCTCAGCGTTTAGACTCGCTGCTCTGGGATAGTGTATCCTGGGTGCTATTTCATCTAGGTAGAGTGAGCAATAGATTCGATATGAATCTAAAAACCTCCTACCAGTTTCAGAGCCCCAGTCGAGCCGTTCATCTGGCTCTGAGACAGTCTCTTGATGAGCGAGTGGGACGCTCATGATAACTGCCTTGCGCTGGGAGCGCTGTGCACCTTTGCGTTTACGATTGTCTCGTTTCAGTATAATTCTGACCACCCAGAAAATGTTGAAAAACGGACCTCTTTTTCCCTTATGATTTTTGGGGAAAACTCCATTGATGCTGGCTCTCGCCCTGAAAGCATCGTGTTCCTCAACTATCACTTCTAAGTGTTGTTGAGGGAGGCTTCTCTGGTGATGGTTATACGCAAAAGGTAAGTGACCAAGCTCAATCGCAGTGAATGGGAATTCACTCACCGTAGTTGAGGTAGATGCTGCTTTAGCATCTACTTCCGCTTTTAAAGCGTCACGATAGGCTGTAGATGCCACCACAAACTCTGAGTGTTTGTGGAGGGACTCCAGCGCTTTCAGGTTCAGGGGATTTTTAGTCACCCCAATCCTGTCAGCTAGCGCACGGGTCTCTCCAATCACTGGGAAGTGACAGGCATTCAGGTCGACTGGTAGGCCTGTAAAGGCCGTCCCGGCTATTCTGGGCTTACTCACATAAGTGATGCCTTGTGAGCCAAAGGAGGCCACCGTAGATGACGATGGGCCAGCCCGTGAGGGCTGGAGAGCGATTGTTTGACGCTCGTCTACCTCTTCTATCCTTGCAGATAGGGACATTGAAGCCATATGGCTGTGGGCTTGGTAGCGCTCTCGCGCTGCTTTGACCTTTTTTCCAGCACGTTTGTGCTTTTTCCTGGGTTCGTCGGTCTCCTGTGGTGCTTTATTGACAGGCTTAGCAGGTGTTTGCTGTTGCTGTTTAAAAGCAGGAGACTTACCCTTTCGCTTAACAGCCGAAAGCTTGTTGGCTTCGGCAGCGGATGAGGTAGGCTTCGCAGCCCTTTCGAACTCACTCACTACAGCATTCCTGACCGCTTGTACAGTCAGCGCGTCAAAGGTAGTGCCAAGGAGCACATGAGATGCAGCAGCATCCCATTTGTGGGGAATAGCGTTGATGACTATCAACGCTCGTACTGGTTCTGACAGATCTACCTTGTTCAGCTTGAGCTGTTCAAGGAGGTCTACCAGTTGGTCAATCTCTTTGGCAGGATGATTGCCAGAGAGACGAAACCCAACAGCCCGCTTAAAATCAGCGTGTATGACTGAAGGACCAGTCTTGGAGTAGGCATCTTTTAGTGCCTTCCAAGCTGTTGCGCTATATGCTGAGTTCTTGATGTGAACTCAGCAGCTGTCAGCGATTCGGAGGTGAATAACCCCCAACGCTTGTTGGTCCTTAATTGTCCACTCTTGCAAAGCGATGGCGTGTGCTGCTTTGTCAGCAGCACTCGCCGAATTATCGACTTTGGGTTGAGGGATAACACTCGAGGTGTATACCCAGAGCCCTTGGGAGCGTAGATAGTTTGTCATCTGCTCAGCCCATTTGGGGTAGTTGTTACCATCGAGAAGAGAAATCAGGCGGTCGATTTGTCCAGACATTGTTTGAGGTTTGTTTCTGAAAGAAACACCTCATTAGTCTTGGTTGCTAATGAAAGCAAACGACAATGATCAGGTTGGTCTTATCGCCGTTAGCGACAGTGTCCAGAGGGTACAGCAGCTACCTGGTGCTTATGCTTGTGAAAGCAAACAGCATAGGTTTAAGCTATTCTGTAAGACAACCGTGGTCGCTGCTAAGCGTTACCACTGCTATCGGGGCCCATAACCTGTTGCGCAGCAAATAGTATGCTGTATGCGCAGAGCTGGTCGTGGTCATCTTACTAGCTTACCTTTGTATGTAGAGTAAGTGCTACTAACTAGGTACTTAGATGTATATCCAAGTGAAGTATATTAGCGGTGTATCTACTGCTTATATACTGTTTGTAGATGGTCTGTGCACACTATAAGCACAGCCCCTAGAAGCTACCTGGGGTAGCATGTGCGTGATAAGGATCGCACATGTGTGATGGCTATCACACGTTGGTCCGAGGGTACGGACATCTACTTACGAGTATCTACTGTGATCTAATCTAATCTAGTAGATAAGATAACTACTCGTTTAACATAAGCATTCAATGAGAATAGCGTCGTCAGTTGAGTTCCAGCTGGCGCGGGGGCCAGAAGAGGCCTCCTTGTTCTTTTTACGAGGTGCCATGAGCGCGATAGCTGATTAAACATGCGACGTTGATGCGAAGCGAGGAAGGGTTGACAGGTTGTGACAGCGTGGCAGACCTTGACTTAAAGTTACCGAACGAGGATTTGGTTGGGTTTTGTTTTTGGCAGGGAAACCGGATCGTAACTGGATCGTAACCGGGTATCCGAATGGGGCCTAAGTCTCTTAATCATCCTCTGTAATGTGATCTATAAACCAACATCCTCATTGGTGTGAACCAATACAATCACATATCCCCACCCTTGTACAGTCACCTAGTCATCCTAAGTGCCATACAAGTTTTTGTTCTTCACACCAACATCAATAATTTCAATAGTGTTAACATTGACTAAGGAAGGACTGGAGACATTTTGGACCCTAAAAGTGCCTAACCAACGATCCCTATATGGTATTTTCAAATCTGGAACCCCCTTGCCCCTACCTTAATTATAACTTATAAGGGAATTCTGACAGGTCTCGTCCCACGCGACTTTCGGGACAGTATATCGGACCGACTCGATCGGACGCCATTTGGAAAGTTGAACCCACGTTAAGGCTGCTCATATGCATGTAAAGCCAGTGTTTTTAAAGTTGTAATTAACCCGTCAACCGCACCTGAAATCGCTATGATACTGTACAGTGGTAAAGCCAAGATTTTTGTTGAATTCGACACCGTGAGAGATCTGTTAGAGCAGTGACAACGGGGCCTTGAGAGTGAAACTCAGGAACGGATGTGCTTGAATAGGAAGGTGAATTTCCTAAAGCAACATGTTCCCAGTATATTAGTACTCTGTTCTCCGAATTCCACGCATATGGTTCCCTCTGAACATACTCGTCCGCTCAACAAACGTGCCCGTAAAGATCAAGAAGAGCGCCACCTTCCACTTGATCATATCTTTATATTAGATGGTATTCTCACAAAGAAACCCGCCAAGAAGGTTGCGTTCTCTCTGTGCTTGGAGCTAGGCTAGTCTCTCATGTTCTTTTCAGACACCTTTATCATGTTGCGAGTGTCGCCGGTAAGTCAGTTACACATATCAATCTCGTGACTTTGTTGAAACTCTCTTCCTTAGCTTGAAGTTGAAGGTTCCTATCAGAGTTTTATCCCTCATCTCAACCCTTGTGCTCACCGAAATTTAGTGCGATCGTATTTTTCCTTGCGCTTCATGCAAGGTATGCGAGGGGTTTTCAAGGCAAAGAGTTGGAAGTCATTGAACTATGTTTAGAAACGCGGCTGCGCTGAAATATGTCCTGACGGTAAGCACTCTGCTCTCAAATACCAGTGTCGTCTTTACTCACAGGAACCCAGGTGTTCTCGTCTCTGGAAAAGGAACACGGTTTATCTTGGCAAACACCGAGCAATTACACGCAAAGATACAAGAAATGAGCGATCGTATTCGTCACCTCGAAGAGGGCCTTCAAGCTAGTCACAACCAATATGCATCTGATCCAGACCAACCACACCCATTGATGCAGCCATCATTGCTGGGGATTAAGAGCACGATGGGACTTTACAGTGCACAAGCTACTTCTACTTCAGAAGATCGCCCCCCTGCTGCCCGCACTTGTGGAGAAACAGTACCCCATTATTCACCATCAGATCAACAGCCTCATGAACGTAGCTCAAGCGAAGATACTCTGATGTTACCGGATCATCCCCCACACCCCGTGAGTAAGATTCCACTTCTGCACGCAGGCAAAAAAAAGCTAACAAAAGTGACCCTCAAGGACGAATTCCCAGAAACACATTTCCAAGCAGAGATTGCACGTTTAAGCCACATCTTCCCGTTAACGGACTCTATCTCGTCGGAACCCAATATTCCATTACGCAGATACATGGCTTCTCATCTCCCGCCTCGTGAAGAAGCAGATTACCTCTGGGAACAAGCCCGTCAAAATGCGTTGTGGCAATACAACCCTCATCCCAGCTCAACCTTCTACCCAAATCTGGCTTATCACTGCTACACTACCTTTTCCGCACCATGTCCTCGTCGACTCGCTCTCTTCTACATGATTCTAGCTGTTGGCTGTCTCGTCGATCTCCAAAACAGAGCCCCAGACCACCCTGATGCAGAGAGGTACCACCAACTTGCGCGAGCATGTCTATGCGAGGCACCAGTCATGGAAGAAACGAATGTGGAAATGATAACGGCCTTGTTTTATGAAATTTGGTATCTGCTCGTGTTTTCTGATAAGAAGAAAGCGGCTGGGTATGCATGGGGATTAATGGGTCTTACCGCGAAGCTTGCCCAAAGTGTTGAGTTAACAAAATATCATGAGTTCGAAGTCATTGACTAATTCCTTTTGTAGATTGGTCTCCGTATGTTTTTTGTCCTCATTCTTCCTTCAAGTTTTTTTCATAATATCAGATCGGAACGGGGGGAAATCAAAGGTCATCCCAGAAGAGGTTGAGAAACGACGCTCATTATTTTGGGAACTTTTATACTTGGATGCACGTCTGGTAAGTCCACATATTACTCTCCCATCTCTGATATTCAAGATATTACTAGTCTTTATCATTGGGACGACCGCCTTCACTTGCCCTCAACCATGTAGATTGTCCAAGACCATCGTACACGCCAGATGAAGGCTGTCATTTATCAGAAAGTTGGCATTACTGTCAGGATCCTTTTCGATATAGTTTGTCCCTCTCCAACACTCACCCTTTCTTCCTTGTCCTTAATCTCTAGACCAAGAATGGAAACACTCCTGCTATATACACTGCCTCGCTCCCGTTCTAGATGCTATCTCACAACCCTCGCTAAATTATGAGACTGTCATGGATCTTGATAATCGAATTCGGGATTTCTCAATTTCTACTCCTCTCAGAGATAAAGGTGCACACTCGAGATCGATTGTAATGCAAAAGGCTTCATTGTCGACTGCTTTGGAGGCTGGTATGTCCTTCTCCCCCTAAAGTTTTCAGCCAAATCGAACCCTGTCTTTCTTCCACTCCAGTCCTCCTTCAGCTCCATCGCCAATTCTTTACCCGGGCCCTCAGTGGACCAGAAGAGGGTCTCAATCGAAGACACAAGTACGCTCCATCTGTAGTGGCCGTCTTCCTTAGTGCCTCTCGCATGATAGCCACAGTACAAGACCTTTACTACCGTGAACCGCATTTGACAGCGAGGATCCTTGGGTATTGGTCCAATGCCTTCTCCGCCGCTGTGAGTATAATAATCCTTTTTTTCTCATCTACACAAAAAATTGACATACCTCCACGCATGCCTACCCCCGGCAGGCGTGGGTGTGTGAACTTGAAATGGAGGCAATGCGATATTGTTAACCTCTGCAATCTATTTTCCATTTTTTCAACTTGCTTGACATGTTTTATTGACCCGTTGCGTGTTTTTTTTTATTGGATCTTTGACTTTAGGTAGCTCTCTGTCTACTAGTGTCCCGTGCGCCTTTCACGTGTCTTGCACCTGCGGCACTCCAGGAGCTTGAGCGGGCACGGATTTTGTTCCGCTCAGCAAAAGATTTTTGTCCGCGGGCAATGCAAGTTGTAGTGAGTCTTTCCGCCTTTTTTCTGTCTTCCTTTTTTAATAATGTAAAACACATATATCCTAGCCGATACTGGAGACGATGATCGATAAAGCCAATGTTACATATGATCGATGGTCGGCAGGTCATGAATTGCCTACTGTTGTTCTTAGGCGTAATACCTCGGACGACGAATGTGATTCGACGAATGAAGGAGGAACGAGCAATGGTGGCGTACATGTGGATCACTATGGGACAGGTCAATATCAACAAGAGTCTGACCCATTCGCACGATTCCATCCAAGACTTTTACAATGCGTTGTCGAAGTCCATCAACGCGCTAAATCTCTAGTAACATCCCGTAAAGCATGTCAATGCTCTCCTCCCTCTATTGTATGTCCACTTCACTCATGGGGTCCTACACCTGTGATCCACTCGCCATGTTCACCCGTCTTACCACCGGAAGTCCCACAATTTACTCGTATCCCACTAGGACCCTCGTATCCTCAAACCGGAGGACTGAGTAATGGGAATGGGAATAGTGGGATGTCATCCTCATCTTCATCCTCCTCGCAATCATATTCTACATCAACCTATGGAATGCAGCAATGTCAACCACTATCACCAGACCAAGGGATATTCTATGCCAATAATAATAATAGGAGTAGTAGTAGTATGCCAGTGCTGCCAAATAGTGCTGCTACCGTTGCTGGTCCAACAGCCATTCAACCATCATGGCCTCCATCGACGTTGATGGCTTTATCACCTACTTCGAAGATGGCTATTGTTGACACGATTAACTTTGAACTGGGGGCGTTAAACTCGAATGGTGACCAGAGCTGGATGGCATTTTTCTAAGTGACTTAGGATGAATTTTTCATCTACCTGTACCCCACCTATTTCGTTCTATTTTATTGTATTTATTTTGTTTTTATAATCTACGTAAAATTTTGCGACTTTGTTGTGATGTTTATTGCTTGTATATAAATACCTTGTTTCAAACCCCTTGAGTTCGCAGCCTTTCCTTTCTTCCAAATAGTTTGGACATAATCGAACCTCAAGAATTCCGTCATAATTCCGCGAATTACGGTGCAAACCAATTAATATTTTTTTTTTCCTTTTTACTTCCGTCAACAACAGCTATCGTATCAGACATGAAATAGGGTCTAGGGCTCAAGCTGTCATTCTGTCCGATTTGTTAAAATGTATACACATCCACTTAAGTGATGAACTGCCTTTCTACCCACCGTTATGATCAGTGTGTGAGAAATATATTCCTGGACAATGATTCAGGGTTGTTTGATCGAAAACTTGTTAGAGTCAGTTGGACCCTGAGCACATGCCTAAACGAACTGCCCTATAATGTATTATTGGTTTCCAAAAATTTCTTTGTACTACATATATCATCTACCCAGGTGTTGACGTTATCCAATTTGCAACGCTCCGGAAGTCACGGGTCCAGGGTCCAATGGAATGGAATTCTTTTGACTCTAATCTAAAAGCCTCATCCGGTCCCTGGAAACCTTCCCCCCTCCTTCATTCTCTTGCTCACAAACCACCACTACTACCCTGACCTGTTAACATTAAGTAATGTTCACAAACTCTTTGGCCTACGATCAGGATAGCAGGCCCACTAAACGACCAAGAAACGCTTCTACTAGTATTGCTGGAGAGACCATGCATCTCAATGCCGGAGCTGTCGAGGACGTGGGGATGGGACTGCCGACTGCTGATAATCTCAGAAATATGAGATCAGAAGGTCACCTAGCTTCCGCCTCTGCCACTGGCACCCCAAACAGAGGACGGACAGATGACAAAAATAATCGTAAACTGTCATGTAAAGAATGTCGCAGGCAAGTAAAAAAAAATTGCTTCCTGTCATACCATCTGACTTGGTTGGGCTTTCTGTCTACTCCCTTTTTTCAAACAGGCTAAAACTCAAGGCAAGTGCGATGTTTCCTAACCGTATCTCAAAATACTTAGGGTGTCTTCTCATCGACCTTAGTGTGACCGTGTGTTTCCATGTCAAGTGAGACTGGTTCAGCTTTTCATTACACCCATTTCAAAGACGAATAACCCCCCACATTTTCAAAGTCTTGTGTCAAAAGAGGTTGTGGGACCCTCTGCCCAGAAGGTGCGTCTTCTTTATGCTACAACGTTCTATTTATTCTTGGGCGGCTAATATGTATAAGTTAGGTGCCTTGACCTCCGGTCGTGGAAGTAGGTATGTTGTTTAACTGCTACCCCCCCAGAAATGTCTATTCATCTTTAAACGATAACAAAAAAACAAAGATTTATCCTGGCTGGCGCCGAACAACTCCATGAAAAGATCTTCCAACTCAGTGATCGCGTACGCCAATTGGAAGACGCCCTTGAATTCCTCCAGTCACGATGTTCAAATCAACCACATCCCCTACTTTCACCTGAGTTACTGAGGATAAAAACCTCTCAAGAATTATACGGGACTACAAATCCACCCAATCCCCACGCATCATCGGGCAGCACCACCTCGGCCGCCGACCATTCTGTAAATTCTCGAGATGGACAATTACGAGAGTCAGTTGCAACTCTGTCATTGAATAATCAATCATCGCCACGTGGAGACTTGGTGGAGCCAGATCATCGGCCTGGACGAGAGCTTTCACCGCCGGAGGTTGGTCCTGATATTCTTCAGTTGAGCACGACGTTCCCGTTCCCCTGGATGGTCGATGTTAGCATTCGCAAAAGAATACGAGACGCTCTACCTCCCAAAGCGGAGGCGCAGAGGATATGTGAAGAAGCAAGAGCCAATGCACTTTGGCAGTAAGTGGATTTTCGATTATATATATCTTTCGCAAAAAGAAAAAGTACTGATATTAAAGTATAAAAGATTCAATTTGGACGCGTCGGAAACCTTTCTCCCAAACCTTCTACATTACTGCTATTCGACACCAATTGAAGCCCTCAGTCCCAGGAGGCTAGCTCTTTTGTTGATGCACCTATCGATAGGTTCCCTAGTCGATCTTAGTAAGCCTCTTGGATCTTTGCATGGCGAGGCATATCACCACCTCGCTCGCGCCGCTGTTTGTGAAATCCCCCTCATGGAAGAGCCTGATTTTGATGTACTACATGCTCTCGTAAGTCCTTGTTCATGATTGTGCATGTTAAGAGAAGAAAAAGAAAAATTAACGTAACCTTTTTTGTCCTCAAGTTCTTCATGATGTGGTATCACTTGATATTCTCCGACAACAAGAAAGCCGTTGGTTATGCTTGGAATCTCATGGGCTTCGTCGCCAAACTTGCACAAGGAGTGAGTAGCCCTCTACATCCACCCATCAATTCAATTATATCTTTCTTCCAAAAATCGACCTCGTTCATTAACTTTCAATTCTTCTTAGCTCGGGTTGCGTATGTTATCCTAAATTTTCGGAAAAGCTTTAATCAAATATTGATTTTCAAATAGACCGAGATGCACCAAGGATGAAAGGTATCCCAGAGGAGCATGAGAAGCGACGGTCTGTATTTTGGGAATTGCTCAACATGGATTGTCGTATGGTATGTACGACCTAGCTTTCAGGGCTACGGCTACTAGCGATTCGGATTGCTAAAAAAAAATGTCCATTGTTGGACGTGTCTTCTCATTATCTTATAGAGTCTTTCCCTTGGACGACCACCCTCATTACAGCTAGCACATGTTGATATTAAGCCTCCGAGTTGCGTCGGACCAGGACTATATGTGCCCAGGGAAGAAATTGTCTGTGAGTCGGCCACACGTTTTCGGTTGGATGACCGTCTTGATTATTGCAGATCACGAATGGAAAAATGCCTTTTTCATCCAATGCCTGACACCAATGCTAGAAGCGATGGTGGCTGTCGATCCACCAGACTATGGTCACATCACCAATCTAGACAAGTCAGTCAGGGATTTTAGTGTTCCTTCACTGCTGGACGAACACAAGTTTCATGACATAAGTCCTCGCTTCCTTGTCATGCAACGAGGACTGGTTGCTATGAGTCGTGAGATCGGTATGTCTGCACTTTTTCTCATATCCGTATGTCCATGGAATTCAAAAAACGTAATTACTGACAAGAGACATAACTTATTAGCACTACTTCAGCTTCATCGACGGTATTTTACTGATGCCATGAGTGGTCCGGAAGCTTTTGACCTCAACCATCATCATGCACCTTCTGTGATTGCGACTTATCTGGGGGCGTCTAATCTAATATCGGTGGTTGAAACACTCTTTGAGCAAGAACAGCAGTTGAGCGCGCGGTTCTTGCATTTCTGGTTCAACGCGTTTTCCTCCGTGGTCTGTCCAGGTCATTGATATTACCCGTAACCCATTGACCATTTTGACGATATTAGGTCACTCTATCCCTTCTTATCTCACGGGCTCCATCCAATCCACTCGCAACCTACGCTTTCCAAGACATGGAGAGAGGTTGTCGACTTTTCAGATTGGCAGCGAAGATACTACCTTTCAGTGGAAAGGCACTAGTATGTGTTTGATGTGCATCCAGTCTTTAGATACTCACGCTACCACCATAAGCCTGTCATGCAGAAGCTAGTGGAAAAATCTCGCCGGGTGTTACAAGTTGAAACTACCCACGTGTACGCCAGTTTTCCAGGTCCGGTACCACAACCAGTCCTGCCAGCATCCTTCAACCATGTTCATCACCTCATCTCGCAATTTGCCGAGCGAGTTGAATCGCGGTCTCTAGTGCAAGGGATGGGTTTCACGAGATCCTCAAATCTAGCACCGTTCATGTCTTCCACTGACACGTCTTCTTCTCAGTCTGTGCAAAACGCATGGCTTCCTGATATCTACCGTTTTTCGAGTGTAGGTTTGAGCATGGAAGAGAGGTATACCTTTGCCTCTGCACAACCTACTCCATTCATCCCTTCTTCTCCCCGAGTAGCGGAAGATAAAAATTTCAATTTTGATCATGGGGCTTTGACTACTGAACTAGTGGAAGAAACCAGTTACATGGCGTGGTTCTGATGAGTTCTGGACGTTGATTTGTATTCTTGGACATAGTAGTTAGCTTCCTCTTGTAAAATACACCCCAAATAAACATTTAGATATTTTAAATCTTATCTGCTTAGATTACATAAGCTCAAAGTTAAGTTTGTCACTGACTTGGACTTCTACTCTTTGGACTTTGTTTTCTGGGACACTTGTCCATAACCTCTTATGTCTCGAATACGGGAGGTATGGGCGCTAAATCTGGAGGCAGAAATGAGGCACATACGCGACCTCATCGACCAACACCCGTACATTGCAATGGTCGTACTTCATCTAATGTCCAACTTGCACTCCCGGACTTACTCAGTTACAGGACACTGAATTCCCTGGAGTCGTTGCTCGCCCTATTGGTTCATTCAAGACTTCTTCAGACTACCACTATCAAACTATGCGGTGTAATGTTGACCTGCTCAAAATTATTCAAGTTGGCATAACACTTGCAGACGAGGAGGGTCAGTTTCCACAGGAATGCTCGACATGGCAGTTTAATTTCAAGTTCAGCCTAGCGTGCGTCATCACGGCTTTTCTCTTGCGTTTTAGATCAATCTTGACTTCTTTCCTTTTCATGAGTCAGTGAAGACATGTACCCCCCAGATTCAATAGAGCAATTGCAGAAGGCAGGCATCGAGTTCCAGAAACATGAGGAGTACGGGATCCTTCCAAATGACTTCGCGGAGCTCATGATCACCTCTGGTCTGGTGTTGGCACCGGAAACGAAGTGGATATCATTCCATAGGTGGGTGCTGTCATTTATTCGATCGGGGTATACTTTGTTTCGCCAATCGGATCGCTATCCATCTTGCATGCTGGCTGCAACTTTTGTCTATGATCATTCATCGTTCTATAGCCGGGCTTCCCAAAACATCTTCCATGCTACATAATTAACCACAACACCCGTTTCAGTGGCTATGATTTTGGATACTTTGTAAAGTTGCTTACTGCCGAATCGTTGCCGACTACGGAGGATGGGTTTTTTTCACTTCTCAACATTTGGTTTCCTACGGTTTACGACATCAAATTCTTGATGAAAGCGTCGAAACTTCTCAAAGGTGGCCTCCAAGAAGTAGCAGACGACCTCGGGGTATGTTATCGAATCGATAATCAGCTTGACGTCTTAATTTACATGTGACATTCCAAGGTCCTGAGAATAGCGTCGAGTCAACAAGCAGGATCAGACTCTCTTCTGACATCCTCGACTTTCTTCAAAATGCGAGAAATCTATTTCAATGATCAAATTGACGATGCCGAATATTCGGGAAAGCTTTACGGTCTCGGGCAAACATTTGCTATTTCAAATGGTCTTACAGACCCTACACGAGGTGGAGCGACCATTGCAGAAAGAGACGACCGTGGATCCGCTAGAGATGTTCACAACCAAACGCCGGGACCCAATAATACTGCAGCTCAGCAAACACAAAATGTGACTATGGCTTTAGGTCCTATGCAAGCAGGAATTCCTCCTGCTATGACGCCTGGGCCGTACGGTCCAATGGGTAATGGGCCTCCTGGGTACATGCGTACGATGGTGGGAGGTGGGAGGTAATTTATGTCTCGGCTTCTCCTAAATACTTGGATAAATTTCCTCGTTCTGTATCTCTTCGGTGTATGGTGTATGTATCGCTATCCTGAATAATCAGCCATGTAATATGACTAGCGAACGCCGTTATTGTACTAATGACCCCATCGTACTCCACGTGACCGCGATTGGGAAATGCCTGAGTCCAAACTCTAACTTTCTTGACTTTTTTTTCTGATTTTTGTTGGATCGTGGCGACTTCTCCAAGTGCATATCAAGAGCGTATCTAAAGCCCTGTGTATTCTCAGACGAAAACCCGACGGGATTTACTGCCAGAGACCTGTCCCTGAATCAAAAATGACACAAAACCTATCCAGCGATAAGCACAAACGTATTTGCTCCAAGGGTTTTGGACTTGAAGCTCGAAGACTTGACCTCTGCTGAAGGAACGGGGCTTCCCTTTTGGTGACTTGTGCAGCGTTGCTGTTCGTCCGCCCAAATCACGCAAAAAAAAAGTCCACGCAATTTACTTGCTGAACTTGTTATGTATCCGAGTTGCTGTCGAATGGTTATACAACAACTAGGCAGAAAACTAAATTTCCATAGGGGGGTTAAACAATACGGGCTTCAGTGGGCATAAGTGCGGCAGGGCTGGCGGTGAAACTCACGAATTCCCTTTTCTGGGGAAAGGCCCCGACTCTGGTTCTCTTGCTCGCGTCGCTTGAAGATTGCTGGTAAGACAAGGGGATATATATGCACCTGCGGAGGCTGGCATGGTTTCCTGGTATAAAAGTCTTCTATTAGCTTCGACAGACTGACGGACGCAAAGAGCTTTTGGGGTAAACCCGAGCCCTAGCCGTAATTCATGGCTCGAAAGAATAAGGAAAGGTTTCTCCGGCTTGGTAGCGTCCTCGTAGTACTTATAAATCCGGGAGATTGAACCAAATCGGTCGTATCAAAAGGAACCCAGACGAAGGGCCGATCAGGAGATGCAATGTGTCGCTCGAGGCGCCATCGCAGTCATCCATCGCAGGAGTGTCGAACCATTGCTTGGCGAGTATTAGGCGCCACGCTGGTGAAAGATACTCGAGATTGGGACTGCGGGTGACGACGCTGAACTGGATACATTTGCTTTCCTAAACCCTTATCCGAATGATGCACGATCTCGGCGATAGCATATTGCCGTGTAAAAACAAATCAAAAAAATCTGAACCTCTTTGGGAAATTAGAACTTGGAGATACTGGAGCAGAGAGCTTGTGGTTTACCTCTGATATGAAATCACCAGAGATGTGTCGATGCTTTATCTAGGAAATGCGCTATAAACTGGAGTTGGCTGACGACGACGTTAAGGGAGACTCACCGTCTATGAAGGGCGATCAATGCTGCTGAATGAGGGTTTTCCTGAAGGGGGGGACAAGAGGGGACTCCTAGGAGAGATAGCGGGGCTTGGGGAAGAAAGGATCTGGTTTGTTTTTCCCTCTCGTCTCCCTACTTAAAGTGAAGCAGCTTGGATATTTTTTTCCTGTCACCAGCGGAAACGCAAGGACCGTGTGATGATATTTCTGAAAGGGACCCTAGTTTCCATGTGAGTTTGCTTCTTTCCATTCATTATGGGTTTGAAAACCAATCACAATTCTGGTCAGAGAAACCTGCCATCCGATATGTGCCCTACTTCGTGCTGGCCACGAGAACCAATGGGACGGAGAGAGAGCTGCGTGTTCATTTCGCCGTACTCCTGGACGATCTTTCAGCGAATTCGAAACCGAGCGAATATGACCATGGTGGCGAATAAAATGGCTAAATCGTGTGCTCTGACAACGTTTCGACTTGAAGGAGAGCAACTTGGCGAGTTCGTCTGCCAAGTCATGAGCCAGTTGGGTTTCGCATGCGTGTCATGGAAGGCCTGATGGACACGTCTCCAATCCTCCAAACACAAAACTTCAATCGCCACCCCCTCCATCTGTCTCATGGTTTAGTATTTTGTCTCGGTCGAGTGCATGAGCGGCCCAGCAGCCAGACATTTCATCTGATGGTTGACCAACTGGCCGTGACGGTTATTTCCCAAATCCAGAACTATTATCAGCCAACAATTTGGCGGCGGCGATATCAACCATAATCTATCCTGTTACTGAGTCCCCTTATCTTTTTTCCATATCGCGGTAACTGAAAGACTAGACCTAGATTATGATCAACGACACTTCAACTCCGACCTATGCATCTCGGACAAAAATAATGATTTGAAATTCCAAGGGCAAAAAAACTCGGCAGCTAAAAGGTCTTTATCGGCAGGTTCTGCGGCCTGAGCCACCATACATTCGCCATTCCACCTTGAGTTACAGATATTTCTCATTTTCGTCCTCACCCATAACATTAAAGTAATTATCCCACAATTAGGCTAAAAACTATCACCCTAGACAGCGTGCACTCATCGACTTCTCACTCGCCCTGACTGCGCATGCTCTGAAGGAACCAAGAAGGAATATTATTGTCGGAAAATTCCGGATTACATGCAGGCGCCACTACAATCGTTTTGACCTACAAGACCGTTAATCCCTTTGAAATAATAAATCCAAAGCATCTGAAGGAAGCGTAGAACATTTTTAATATACCCATGTATATATTGAACTAACCCTTCTTCCAGTGAATGATTTTTAAATAACATTTCGCCTTTGTTACTACAGGAGCTCAGTTGTAACGCGTTACAGCGCGTTACGCCTCTAAATGGGTGTTGCCGAGAAAACTTTTTTGACGTTTACGATCGCGAGTAGTTATTATAAGGGTCTGTCCCTATCCGTCCCTTGTACTAAGTGAGATAAACAAAAGAAACGACCCAGAATGACGTTTCAATTTAATTTCGACAGATCTCATAAGAGAGCGCTGGCCATTATTATACAATTTCAACCTATCGGCGAAGAGTCGGTAAATCACTCATAAATATACATATTGATAATTCACAACTGACATAGTTACTGGGAAAAATTCCCTTCTGGCCTTGTGAATTATAGCCTGTAGTCGATGGTCAAGAGGCATTCAGATCAAGGGAAATAATTATTACCTTCCCACCAGCCATTGCCTTCGGTCTGCCCACTTGAAAGCTCCATGATTTCACCTTCTCGAAGGCTAAGTTCGTCGGGACCCTGAGCGATGTAAGGATAAATTGCTCGAACTAGCAGTCGTGTGAGCATGCTGGAGACAGTGATCACAAGTTGAAACATACCACGCTCGCCACTACCCAGCCGCTTTCCTGTATCAGCAGACCCACCATGTACCATTTGGATATACGACGCAGGGACCAGACCACTATTCCCGTCCCGATCGGCGACCTTTACCCACCCGGAGCCGTCATCAGATTCCAAGATACGGACATTCATGCCATCTACATAGCAGCATTTCAGCCATTGTTGATACCTGTGCATAGCGACGTACCATGGACACCCAACTCAAATTCGGACGTAGGCGTGAAATCAAATATGACAACAGCATCAAATTGCTCATTTACTGGCTCTTTCGGTATGGTTGGTTGAACGAAAGAAGATGCTGAAGGTGTGATCGTCGGGGTTGGCTCTATCCACGGCGGTTATGTAGACTTGATTTTAACCCGTCAAATGAAAACCTCACCATGATGGTTTTTGCGAGATACATTTGTACTCTGCCTAGACAACATGGAACATTGATCATCGTCTGCTAGCTGGCAGTTTGCTGGAACCTAACGGACATTAAGACCTCCACCCTCACACCAGATTTAAGAGGATCAATCTCACTTTGAGCTCGCATTTGGAATGGACAGCTAAACCGCAGGTTTTACACGTTTTGCCTTGCTTGCTTAAGCCCCATATCGACGACTAAGATGTCCTTAGAAAATTTGCACTATCATGGGCCCATTTCTTTGATAAATACCTTGCAATAACCACACTGCATCGGGATGGAAAACAAAGAACTTTTAAATGAATGTGGGCTTAGAGCTCCGACGTCGTCTACAGCAAAAGTTCAGTACATGAAGAGAAAATCGGGATAATGTTGAGTCAATACCTCCAATTGAAAGGACGATCGTATCCACCTCCGCTTTCAAAATGCACTCGGAAGTGGCATAGAACGCTAGTTGGTGACCGCCTTCCAAGTACCTCTACAAGGTACAGTTGACATAATTGAGAAAACAAGCAATAAAAATAGCTCACATCAATTACTTCATCAAAGTCGCTCTCGGCATGATCCGAAGAGTACGAATGCACCCTGGATGACAGTTGGTTTAATTCAATCCCTGACGTAAATGAACGGTCATTTTTATTCCAGATGATGAATTTTTTTCAAACCTACGTTTTGAATTCGTAAGGGGAGTAAGCTCATGTAGTTTCTCTCGGCATCGTCTGAGTTTGTTCTGCAGGAAAACTTTTGGTGCAGGTTCAATGCTCATGACATCCTGAGGTTAAGAGACACATAATGATAATATGTTATACGGAGTGGCAACACCAAAGTAGGGCAGCGTACCGTATCATAGTGGATTTTACATGGCTCAAATTTCCAGTCTGTTGGGGCGATAAAGGGCCTAACATTGTACTGAATGAAGAGGTCTTGGTCCTTCGGTACATTGACCTGATTGAGTCTTCCCTCTGTGGCCACGATGTGGGAGTTAAGGGAGTCAATATGGCTCGACTCTAACTTCTGTGAGTGCAACAAAATCCTAATAAAACTTTCTAGGATTCGACGTTGAAAGGCCTCTTGTAAGAGAAAGAGGTCAAAATGTAGGCTCGTGTCGAGACTTGAATAGACGTACGAAGTTCCTAAATTTATTCGTCAAACAAAAAATACTGTTTCATTTATGTGAACAGGACTTACATTTTCTAGGCTGGGTAGATCTTCCTCGTAAAATTTTGCTTTCGTTCGATTAGCAACGGATGTCGATAACAAATACACGCTGAAGGTAGCCAGATGAGAATGTTAGCAGATAAATTGAGGGGAAATGGATATCTATACTTCTTGCTGCTCAGCATCTCATTGCGCTGCTGTTCCGCTTGTTTGGCAGCCCGGTCCGCGTGCTTGTCATCACTAGCACGTCCCTAGTTGAAGTGTTAGATCGCCGGCATCCCTCCCGTTCGAGAAGTGGAGAAACGTGCCTGCTTCTGCCGAAACGATTCAACCTCGGCGCAATCATCGTCATACTTCAAAGAAAAGATATAAATCGAGGCCCGGGTTCTGTAAGATACTGCCTCCAAACCTTTTGTTTACTCTTCAAATGAAAGAAATAATTAGATTGGGCGAAATCAATCATAGAGTGGCGGTCCTAACCTTAAGGCGGTCGGCGTAGATACGATCACGTTCTGCAAGCAATTTTTGGAAGAACTGCAGTTCCTACAGCACCGTGGCGGCAATAGGTATTTAAATTGGGTGAAGTAAGTTGTTGGAGTCGCCTCACTTTCTTTTTCGTCTCTTCACTCTTTCGTTCGACCCCCTTTAAAACTTCTACGACTTGCAAGTTAAGCTCATCTGCCAAATTGATATGATCTTGGGCTGAATCAACAATAGACGTGATGATCTGGTCATAGGCAACATTTAGAGTGCTGAATAATCTTGAAGTTAGATGTTTGTTGATTCTCAAATATGATCTGCGGGAACTCGCCTTTGTCTGAGAACCGTACTGTCCCAACTCTTGTTTGGTTCGTTTCCAACCACGAACGACGCTTCCATCTTGGCTTTCTTTTCAGAGAATTTCCGAGCCAGACTCTGCAACTTTCCCGCATATTCACGTTCCAATGCCACGCGCGCCGTGTATATTTCTCGAGTCTGGTGGCATCCTTCAGAAATTTGGAAGGAATTCTGTTGATTTACTTACATCGCCGATCAGTTCGAGATGTGAATCGACAAAATTAGTAATTCTTTCCACTTGATCCTAAAAATATCATCAATAAAGGTATCAACGAGAAATTGATGGACTTCACTGGGAGAGCTTGGCCATAATTCTGGCCACTATTCCCTGACATTACGACGGCTCAATTTAGATTTTGATGTTGATGAAATACTGATCCTCAAGGGTAAGGATATCTTTGAAAAAGCGAACTGTCGAGAGATTTATGGGCAAGGGTTCTGGTCATGGAACATGCAGATCTCTGCAGAGTTGCCCGCAAGGGAGACAATTAAGGTGACATCACCTATTCACGTGACCTATCAGTATATGAATCGGAGTCTTGTGGCTTGCGTGCAAGTCAATGTGAAGTAGGTATTTCAGTTTTTATGGAGTTGCAAAAAGCAAGTGCTGCAAGTCCTTATGCGGACCTTTAGTCGACATAAGGCCTAAGGACTCAATCCATTTGATTCAGGATGTTGTTACAATTGAGGACGCGATGTAACGGACTTGACGTTTTTCGACATCTCCTAGCCGAAACCGTCTAAGAGATAGTCTCACAGAGCTCACTGCAAACTGTGGGTAGCATAGGTGCAGAGTGGATGCCTACAGGAGATAAGCAATCAAAAGTTCGCACCGGGTAGAGGGATGTGACACCATTGAACCACTCTTCATGTGCACAGCTTAGAACATCAATAACTTCATGGCTACGAGAACAAGAAGTACCCCTATCGAATATATAATTATGATCGACTGCATTGTCCGTTTGCAGGATCGAATCTGTTTGCGATGTGACTATCAGATGTGTCACGGGCCATACACCCAAAAAAAAAAACAGTTACTGTTAAGTAATGTGCATATAGTATGAAAGGAGATCGACTCATCATCAACTGATTATCAGTGGTTTACGGAGTCTGGGTAGACTACATATAGCCAAATTTTGAAAACAGGCTCAATTTTCAAACGAGGCGGGCGGTGCCACGCGCCTTTAATATCCTGGATGGACCGAGGCCGCCATCACTTTAACATGCTGCGAGAGGACGATGTACTAGCTGGCTTAAGGAATTTGAAGCCACTAGAACCTGTTAAAAAATAGATAATTTGAAATACCGTAAAACGTGTTGGACATGCTTCATCGAACTAGCTTAACCCACAGGGAGGTAGATCATCCCCTCTGCACAGGCCTGTACGCAAGCCTACCAGGTCCGAGGCGCTACAGGCAACGATAAGTCGTGTGCTGACTCAAATTACTTGGAAGAGCTCGAATCCCATAAATATAACACTTTTTCACATTGGCTACAGACTTCGTGAACCGTCGATTACATGCTTCGGCGAATGAGCAGTAAAAAGAAAAACTAACCTGCGATCGCAGCGCAAAGAACGACTCCCAAGAGACAGCATGCAGCAAGAGTTGTGATTCTAGAGGGAGTCAGCATCCTTCTCAGAACTGGTTGGTCCAGGTTGGAAAGGTCGAAGCTACTGGCAGTAGCAAGGTGATGGGTCGAACACGTCATGCGAACGGGTTATCCGTTGGATTTCCCGCGTTCTGCAAAAGGAAAAGCTGTGAATTGTATTTCTGAAACAACGTTGGACTCTTTTCTTTTGACAACGACGGTGGCCATGCACAAGATCACGAGTCCAAGCCTCATGCTACCTCATGGTCTTGCGTAGAACGGCGTTTAGGCCGGATCAAAAAGGTCGAACGCTTTTCTCGAACTCTGGGAGCGGAAAAAGGATTAGTTGTTCGAGAATAGTAAGTGCTCTCTTCATTGAGCTCATTTATGATTAATTTTCTTTATGGAGCACCTCAACTTGCAGAAAAATATTTGTGGATCTCTGTTCTTCCGAAGAATATTTTAGGGAACAAACTACAGAGGATCCGGTCCATGATGGTCCCTGTTTTCCAATAGTGCACATTGTTTTTGGAAAGAATAATTGGGGATAAAAAAAAAAAACCTGGTGTGCAACGTGTTGGTGGCTTCATCTCATCAATTAACGTTATCACGCTGTTGTGGCATGGCAATCGCCGCGATTAGATACCAGTCACAGTGAGATAATTTCGACCTTTGCTTTTCTCACTGCTCACGAGAAACTCTGGGAAAACTTTTTTTAGGAGCATGCGAAAATGACGTCTCATTGGACCTAATGTCGAGAATGCAAGTTTTCAGTTCCGATGTCGTATTTAGGACTGCCCGGAGTTCGCGCCTCGCGATGTCATATTTTCCTTCGGACGGATGGATCCCGGAGTCCTCATTTGTTCCTATTTATATTAACCTCCTAGCAGGGTCACATCAGCCTCGAGCTCGTAGCTATAAAAGCCACTTGAGAATAGCCTCAAAATGTTCTCCCACTTCACCCACTATTTGCTTTACAATCCTTCCATTGCGCCACCCGATCCACACCATGTCACGCTTAGCACTCTTCATCCTCGCACTCCTCGCATCTGTCACCTTGACCTTCGCGTCGCCTGCTCCCGTCATAAATGAGGAGCTTGTCGAAATAGAAAAGCGCGCCACGCGCGTAGGAAGGGTAACGTCTTGCCCCTTCCTATTTGTTACATATCCTAATCATTATACTCTACAACAAGGGCACATGGTATTATCCGGGTACGGCATATTTATTATATTTATCTGTGAACAAGAGGATTAACTTTGGACTAGGACTTGGTAATTGTGGTCTCTGGAACAACAACAACGACCCTATACTCGCAATCGGTAAAGGACTATACGATAGTAATGGGGGCAGCAATTGCGGCCAGGTAACGTTCACCCACCCTTCCTACTGCCATCCTCATTAATATCCATCTTTTAATAGTGGGTGTACATTGTCAATCCCAGTAATGGCAATACAGCATATGGATTGACCAGGGATAGCTGTGAATCCTGTGGAGATAATGATATTGGTACGCTCTGATTCCTTCTTGCAAGCGTCTTGACCGCTCAACCTTCAACCATACCTCAGACATGTCTCCTGCCCTTTTCCAACAACTTGCGCCACTTAGCACCGGTCAAATTGAAGTCTCATGGCATTTCATGAGCAAATCATGGCAGCCATAAAACGGCCTTGGAAGTCCATTATACTTTGAACTCGACGCTGGCGCCATAACCCATTTCTCCAAATCTCCATCATACAAACTTCGACTCCCACGTTCAAGTTCCACCTTTCCATGGAAAACCCCAGGTGTTATTTTATTTAGAAACACTACGCTTGAGGCGCATTAGAAGAATTATTTGTGAAAAGAAGTTTCAATCTCTGTATTCTTACTATTCTAGGGACCTGTTTTCTGACCAGAACCAATGCCTTGTGACTGTAAAGCTTCGCAATCTTTTATCTACATGATGTTGACATCACACTGTACCATAACTTGACCTCTGTATGACGTAGAAATTAAAACATTTAGATTTACCTTTCAATTAGTCACATGTAACCGACCGAGCGCTCGAGCCTATTGTGAATACACCTTTATTTTTCCCATTCTACCCTGCGATCTGAAGGAGTAAATCGCTGATTAGACATGAGCGATAGGCGCTAGAAGCACTGGAGATGATTCCCCTATGTGGGACAAGTTGTTCAACGCCGAATAGCCAAACTTCAAATTTTCAAACTGGACAGCCTCTTAAGCGGACCGCTGTCCTCGGAACTGAATGGCGTGTCGCTGCTCAAACTAACTTGCGTGATCTGAAGTATCAGAAGATGCTAACTACCATCATTGCCTCCAAAGGAACAAGGGAATCGTGTTGCGCTATATCCACTACTTTTTAAAGCAGATAAAGAAGATTACTACGTCTGCCATCAGCTTGCATGAATGAGGAAATTGTGGCGGCTTGGAATTGGAGTGAGCCACACCACTTCTACCGTCGATGTTTGATTCACTCTGGATCCAATTTAACGTACTGTCCGATGGCGGCCCACCGTTTGAGATATTTCGGGGACGGGTGCGACAGTCGCTTTGAATGCCGTCCAATCAACATTGACTCCTTTGCCCCGTATGTAACGGTGCATGTCTCAGCACATTCAACAACGACCACGGTTTTTCATTCATACTCAGCGTTTTCATCGGCAGCCAGTGCACAGGTTTTCCAAAAGTTCACGTTTCAGAATATCATAGCTTCTTCATAGGGATGGTAAACTCAGAGCCCAATGGGTCAAAGATCTCTGGAATATCACACGATGTAGTACACCAAAGTCTGACTTAGAGAAGTGTAAGAAAAACGAAGGCAAGGATCTGGCATATTTTGGGCATGTGATGGTTCGATGTGGCTTTCAACTCACTATTAATGCTGCTTCCTGAAGTACATATAAGAATTTAACAAAAGAGGTTCACATCAGCCGCCTTTCAGGTTAAATGAAGCACGTATCAAACACGCATTAAATATTGAATATTGAGGGCTGAGCGCTGAGGTTATATCGATGGCGAATAACGAAGATGGAAAATATTTCAACACAGCAATAAAATAACGAATGTAATATAGTTTGCCGACCAGTAATTAATTGGCAATGGCGGATACAACCAATGATTATTTTCTTCCGCTGGTCTACACAACACCACCCCACATGCCTGTAGGTTGATCCACACCTACAGCCGTCAAAACATTTTTAGCTAACACTTTTTCGCTTTTGCTTAGGAAAAGAACCAGGGTATTAAACCTAGGTATCCTTGCAAAGTTCTCCATATATTCTCGAATGACGGTTTTGACTTGGGCATCGCCATCCTTAACATCCAATATACTAAGGAAGTTCTCGATGATGGACACAAGCATGGAAGGTTCCAGTGAGGTTTTACATAACGCTGGGAAATGATTTGGAGAGATACTCTGTAAAATACATCAGAGATAGGAGTCAGGGCAAGCTAATCATCGCTCTAAAAACACTGACGTTGATAAGCTGCCACTTTTCTTCTACAGAACGTAACGAGCCCCATGACTTCACGAAATCGAATAACGTATTTGGAGCTTTTGGAGCTGGCGTGTACGCAGTCTTGTAGTCGTCCTCAGCTGATAGTCCAGTAGATAGCGATGACGTAGATGAATCAGATTTTGGAGGGTCTGCAGAAGTGGGATTGCCATTTTCTCGAGGAGCGAAGATCGTGTTACTACCTGAAGCGCGAAATATGCCGCCACCCACGCGACTTGGTTTGGCACTCTCCCTCGCATGCTTGGCATCTTTGAACGAGTTTGGTTTGAACGTACCATTCGTGGGGTTTGCGGGTGGGGAAGGAGTGGGATTAGGAGGAGATGGAACATGGGAATCAGCAGATGGAGATGTTTTAGGCCTAGATGGCGCATTTTTGTCGTTATCTGTGTCCTGGGAGGCTTTCCCCGATGAAGAAACCGTGGCAGATAACTTCAGAGAACGAGAGGATACTGGTTCCAACGTATCAGTCTTGGGGTTCGACGCGGGTGGTACAGCTTGAGAAGATGATTCCAAGACATGAGTCTCCTGAGGTTTCGGGGGGCCCGGCACGGGAACAGCAGATGAAGTCGTTGATGCAGCCTTTGATGGAGGTTCAATGATCTTTATAGGAACACGACGACGCTTATTTGTTAATGATGGATCCAACGATGATTGCAGTGGAGAAATAGGGGCTTTATTAGATTTCTGAAAAGATATGTAAATCCCTCTCCAAACGACTAGAAAAGGTGTTAAAACACACCATCGACTTTTCAATCAAACTCGCAACCTTTTTCAATTCCTCCTGTGCCGACTGATTGGACGGCTCAATCTGAAGTACTTTCAGAAGATCTTCAATGGGGAAAAGATATGAGTATACGTGTAAACCATGCACTCATACACACCTTTGTGTGCTTCCGTAATGTTTCCCATCCCAATTCTTGCTTGGCTTCTCCGAAACAATGCCTTGACATTATCAGAACTCAATTCCAGGACCCGAGTACAATCCCTCTCCGCATCTTCATTCCTGTGTCAATCAATCAAATCAGCATTGGAGAACAACACACATGCATCTTCTGCAGATGGAATCAGAAACGTACTTGCCTAGCTTCAAATAAGCAGCAGCACGATTTAATGGGTATGTGATGTCGCTTTTATCAGCAAGTATCGCAGTTGTGTAATGCCCTATCGCAGTTGGATAATCTCCTGATTTAAACGCGATATTACCCTGCAATGGGGTGATAAGCGATGGGTTTCTTTTTACATACTTCGGGTTAAGCCAGAGACCAAACTGAACTTACGTCATCTTTTGCAGCTTGGGCCTTTGGATTAGCCATGGTAAGGATCAGGATGGCTTGTGATTTGTATTGTTGCCTCGATTAGAATATGATGTTGCCCAAGGGTTGCTCTCAAGACCAAAATTATTTTTGAAGTCCGATCAGTCACGGCTCCTCGTTGTCACGTGGGTGCTTGGCAACTTGGATTTACCCGGTATCGCATAGTCAAGGAAATGGCGTACTTGATATAACACTTGGTTCCTATTACTGAGGCGACATAGCCGTAAAGTAGTTACATTTCGTACTTCAACGC
This sequence comes from Phlegmacium glaucopus, assembly GCA_015039465.1. NCBI lineage: Eukaryota > Fungi > Basidiomycota > Agaricomycetes > Agaricales > Cortinariaceae > Phlegmacium > Phlegmacium glaucopus. The sequence continues at coordinate 512,263 of MU129988.1, read as the reverse complement.
CGTCGAGTCAGGCGGGCCTTGCACCGAAAGCTCGGCGATCAGTCGGAACATGAAGTTTATCGGTAGGAGATGCCGCATGCGAGGCAGGGAAACTGAAGTTTCCTTCCGCCACCTCAATTATTGTCATGTCTATCCTAAGTGAATCCGTCGGTAGCCTTCCAAGGCCGAGAAAACTGCACGATGCATACGTAAAATTCGACGCTGGTGAACTCACCCCTGACACAGCTCCAGATGAAGCTTGTCGTGATTTCACCGAACGAATGCAGGCGACGGGTCAACCTACCGTAGGTTCGTAACAGACGGCAAGCAACGTGCCTCATCATTCCGCGACCTATTCCATAACTCATTCTCTTGCGGGTACCGGTCTGGCTAAGAATCTAGCGGTTGGTGAATATTCTACGATGATGGACATCATCGTCAGCTTCCTCGTCTTGTCGCTGACCTTTCCCTTACCAGACTCACGCTGCAGAGTATCTGACGCTCCTCGCCAATGGCCAGAAATCCAATGAAGCAAGCCGTCATTGTCCCATCTATGTTGTGTCTCCTACACCCCTTGGACAAAAAAGAAAAAGAGATAGAAGGTTACGACAATTCGAAGACCTCGTTAACGAATGCGAGAAAAATATCAGGCAAGTGTCGCCGCTCACCGAAGAAGCAGTTCGCGTCCCCATTAATTTCACCGAGGGTCGGCTCTTCCTTAAGAAAGACCCAAGAAATCCATGGTCGCGACATGTTTTGAAAGTTCTAAAGAATCGTATTCTCGCCCGAGTTTCCGCTGCCTAAACATAGGAATCCATACCCGTCCAGGTGGTAAGTATCCTTGATATTACACAGATGTAGCATCATGTTTCGGCCCGTATAAATTATGACAGCGTGCACTCCGCCAAGGTCGACTACGCCGCCCCTCCTTTCAAGATATGCACAGGACACTTCTTAATCCAAGCATCTTCCTCCGGAAAGGACAAGTAACGCGTTCACAAACTTTGCTGACAGCATTCCCGTGAAGACGCTAATGCCGTCAGGCGAATTTGCTTCATCGACGTCATCAAAAGGTCGAAACTCCTGAGGAAGTTTGTGAAGCTGTTCTCATCGCCACTAAATATATTCCAATGGACAGCCTTGGTGCGACCGATGGTTGCGGGTTCTCTCCGTTTAGCATCGATACCAAGCCGAATCATCACCCTAACAAGAGTGCGGCATGCTAGAGGTATCGCGTTCTAAAAGATGAAGGCGTGTGTGGAAGGAGCCAAGGTAGTACCTCATGAATTGCAGTTGTAGGGTTGACAATCTCAAGTCGTTCGAAATCCCCCAAACACCATACATCTTCCTCGCGTCACGGTTAACGTTGGTAGGTAGCGCGTGCGCGACTCCCACTCCATTCGACCACCTTACAACCCTCTTCTCATTCTCATTCTCGTTCCAATATTGTTTACCACTGTCTCAGAAGCATTTAGTATTATCAAGAAGAAAGCGTAAAAAAACCTGTCTTGCCTCGTGTATAATTTAAAATTGCATCACCTATTCTGGCCCTTACCAGCCTGATCAATGCTCACAAGACTAAGCGGATTAAAGGAAGAATCCAAGTAAGTAGATCGCCTCAAACCAGTGAATTTCAATGCTTGAAAGAAAAGACCTTCCTGACAGTGAACACAGCAGCGCAATTTAACAGAGTCCCTCTTCAACCAATCGATCCGCAAAAGTCAACTGGACGATGCTATGGTGCTATGCAACGAACCTCAATTACAGCTCAAAGTCTCGACGACTTCTTCTCATGATAATCTATCAGCTGAACACCGCGTGTTTTCTGTATCAATGCAACGTGGACGAGGCGGCCAACGACTTTTTTTCGATCAACTTCGAAATTTGACACCGGGTCTAGCTCTTGACCATGCCATGCACCAATAATACACTTCTCTTATATGGATACCAACGCAAGTGTAAAGTTCAGTTCTTTATCCGCAGCCAATAAAATAAAACAGCGATTCTAAAGATACCGCGAGAAGCGTAGAATCACGCATAATATAAGGGGAGTCCTTGCTTTGAATAGAGGCAGATGACCTTGGCAGAAAAATCAGTGGTAAAACATAGGCAATAGCAATACGTACTAGGTGCCGGAAGGATACATATTTCAGACTTTTGGCAATTGAAGATACTTAATCATAAGAGGATCCACTTATCGCGAGCGTATATAAGCTATGAGTTAACGCTATTTTAAGATTCCTTGAAACATCATCATTGCTAAATTAAGTTCGGTGGTTCTGCATAGGCTCAGACGAGTAGGATATGTTCATAACATGGCAGAATAACGGCAGTGACTCGGTGTCGATTGTCCTTGTCCTTGTCGGAGTTGTGTTCTAGCGGTTTATGAACGAGAGAAAAAGGGGGAAAGAAGGGTGACGATTTGGAGTGGGTATACAGGGCCTCTAGATGCCACACGGATGCCAATCAATAGGCTATAGAGCTGCAAACTGTCTGATAACATGCAACACAAAAAGAGAGAAGTTGACACTTTTTTACTCACCGGCAACCCAACAAAGTTCCTCTGATCTATTAATCCATGACCTCCTCAGTCGTCACATCTACTTCTATGAGCCACAACGTATCGATCTTGATATTTGTCCCTCTATAGCATCAGCTTGATGTACCTGCAACGTGCTACACACTCGAGGGCGCCACAATGATGTACAGAATACGTCAGCAGTCATTTTCGAAAAAAAAAATTGATTGAGCGAGAAAAAACGTGTTATCAGCCCCCTTTAAACTGGATTTCTACTTCCAGGCACGATCCACCGGAGATGTTGAAAAAAGTCATTGAAGACTGGCTTTGGCCAAGGAACCTAATTATTAGTATAGGATGAACTGACATCATGGACACCTGACACAAGAACAAGCCATGAGAAACCTTTAACAAGTCTGACCGAAGGCATGACTTACTTACCATTAACATTAAGCATCCATCCACGGCTGACCATCTGACAACTTTCAAGTAAGGTTGTCGTTGTTTGAGTAGTACCTTGAACCCCTCGAGCTCCCATTAACAACGAAAGTGAATCAGAAGTGAAGAATGACGCCAAAAGGTTGACGTTGAAAAGCGATGAACGCCACAAGACACTGGAGATACGGGTAGCTTTTGAAGACTCAATCATCGATAATAGACGGAGATTAACGACTAAAGGGGGGAATTGGTGAGAGGGATATCATTGAATCTGGGCCATGCATCGACGTTGAAGATTATGGCTTATCAAAATGATTTCTTTCTCTCGCGTGGTTGTAGTTCGAGAGGTCCCTTATGAATATCTGTCGAAAAAGGTTTTTAGCCACTGGTGGTAAAAAAGATCCTGCGGACCGCAGGCCGAATAGTATGTGGAGACAAACAAACCAACCGCTGCGCGGAAGGCGATAAGCCGACTCGGAAGTCCAACATCTCTGAAGGCGGGTAGATATCTCAAGTTTCGGTTCCAAGCTTGAACCGTAGGGAACAACTACCCACCTCAACACCACTATGAGGCTAAACTCTAGACTCTCCAGTACCCGGTTGAGGGAGTCGTCCGAAATAGAGCGGCTATGAGGATACAGCAATTTGGCGATGCCACCGACGGAGATGGGTAATGAAACACAAAAAGAGAAGGAAACACAAAAAGAGAAGGAACGAACAAGAAAATTCGAATCTGCTTCAGAAATGAGCATGAGCAATGAAAAGGACCTGTTCGCCGTGTCTCTCGGGGAGTGATGATCTCTTGCCTGCGGGGTCATTAGAGAACCAGAGGTTAGGCTATGCCTATTCACTTTACGAGATGGATGGGACATTATGTATGTATGATCTTTTTCCAAGTTGAACACTTCGTTCACTAGGCATCAAGGTATTTTGGCGAGCAAACATATTAGAGAAACCGATCGATAGCTATCATCGAGAAAAAGCTGCCCGTTACTGCAATGAGCAGACAGAAGGAACTAAGTTTATCACATTGAAAAACGTGGTGACGAGCTGAGATTGGTAGGCGTTGTGGTAAACCCTGTCAAGAGCCGTCGAAGATCGTGGATTTGGGTTTCAATCGAGAGAAAACGTATAGTGGCGGTTTGGAAGTTGGGCGCAGATGACCAAACGTGGATGAAGATTGACTACGGCGTCAAAGTAACATTGTCTTTTTTTTCTCGTTAAACTTCATAGAGTTCCAAACGCAGTTGAGAGCTGTGGAGACGAAATGATGCGCTATGCACGTAGAAGGGGTTGAATTTGAAGCAAGCTCTGCATGTGGACGAGAAGATCAAGAACGTGTTTTACTGGAAATGAGGACTTCTCTCTGGTAGGAGGTAGATGATGGAAAGGAGGATCGGGATGGAGATTTAGTGATGAGGCAGTCCCCACGGTGGCGTGTGATAAGTTGACAACACAGCTATAAAGATGGCCTCGGTCCACATATAACTCTCTACCCAACGGTCACCCCTCTACAAATACATACACCCTACCATCTATAACAACTTCAAAAAGTTCACTGGCTGATTCACTATGAAGTTTACCACAACAATTTTCTCTATCATCTCTCTCATCTCCCAAGTCGCAACGGCTCCAATTGAACTCGAAAAACGAGACGTATTCGTTCCGCCTGTTCTAACACCAGACTCAACTTCAGTTTGGAAATGTGGTTCTACCCAGACTGTTACATGGTGCGTGCCTCCTTCCAGGCGGATGCGAATCCCCGACTTCTGTTGCTTCCTTTTTACTTACGACATGTATGATCCGTTCATATTTACTATTAGGGATGTCTCCAACCCTCCTAAACAAATCACGAACACAAAAGGACAGATCATCCTCGTAAAGGACGGTATGCTCGACTTTGGTCAGTACGATGCAATTCGATGAACGTTCGTAATATTCATACACTTTGCAGATCACCCTCTGGCGAAAGGTTTCGACATCCTGCTTGGTAAATATACTGTTCATGTGCCGATTGTTACACCCGGTGAATACCAGATCCTAGGTAAGAGCTATACCCTTGCAGTGTCTTCAAGCTTGTCCATTAACTTGTTGGTTAGTGTTCGGGGATTCTGGTAATACGGGAGAGATTTTCGAGATAGATTGTTGAATCACAATACCACGACCATAACGCGACCTGCAATAAAATAATGAGTGGACGATAATGTTTCTCCAGACTCTGACACAATGCCATCTCACGACATCTAGTTATCATCAATGTTACTCCTCGCATTGCATAGTGGACTTGTTTTTCGTTACCATCCATTAATCTTTTGTTCCATAACACTTGTAACCATTTTGTACCACTCTTCTCCATTTGCTCCCGGACTTCTACTTGTATCCTTTTGTACATTTATTACCTACGAGCTCTACCGTAGCACTTGCGTACTTGTGTTGCGGAATTTCATAATTTTCATTTGGCTATTACCGTATGGATCATACCCTAAAAAGGAAGTTGAATTGGAATTGGTCACACGGCACGTGCCTGGAGGAGCCTTTAACCGGTTCTACATAAAACGGTGGCCAGACATATCCACCTTTGTTGGCCTCCCTCCCACCACGTCGTCCATTACACCCGCCATCCCTTGCCAACTATTATGTTCACTCTTCACACATTTACGACCATACTAGCCTTCCTATCTCTCTCAGTTCAAGCATCTCCACTACTACTAGCCCAACGAGATGTAATAGCCCCACCAATCATAAAGCCAGACGCAACCTCAGTATGGCCTGTTGGAACTCAACAAATTGTTATATGGTGCTTATCTCTAATCCCAATCATAAAATCAAATAACGCGGGAGCTCAAACTACTTGCCTTGTAGGGACACTTCTAACTTTCCACCTGACTCCCAAATCACAAACCCAATCGGTCAAATCATCCTTGGTTTCAATGAGAGTAACAGTTTGAACCTTAATCTCAGTGAGCGTGTATTTTTTCTTTCTCAAGGTGTCATTTTACGAAGGTGGTGACATCCCATGAACTTTCTCGTAATGTGATATGAAGTCCTGCATGCTTAGCTGTCGCTGCTGCTGCATTTAATGTTCATGTCCCTTGGCAACTATGCTGCAATGAATACCGCGAAGAAGAATAGAACTATTCGCTGGCATTATTCATTAATCATATCATATATCTCATAGAAAAGAGTTCTCATTGATCAAATTTCTGCTTCTTTTTTACTCAGATCAACCTCTCGCACAAGGCTTCAAGCTCAGAGACGGGAACGTGACGATTACCGTTCCAGACGTACCGCCACGAGACGACTATCTCATCGTCTGTAAGTTTCCCCCCATTCCATACTATGCTCCCCCAAAACACCCTACTTGAAAAAACTCATTTGGGTCTTGGATGTTAGTATTCGGAGACTCAGGTGACACCAGCCCCTCCTTCGCCATTACTCGTATCTCTTCTCCAGGCTCGGGTACTTCGTCGTCATCTGCGTCATTGGCCCCTATCACCGTTTCTTCAACAGCAACCGCCCCGTCTCTTTCGGTCACTGGTTCTGTGACTACAGCAGCTTTGACAGAAAGTACTTCAACTGGTACCAGTATCACCACAGCCTCACTTCTGATGGGAACGATAACAGCCTCTACTGGCTCCAGTAGTAGCAGCAGCAGCAGTGCGTCTACTGTGACTTCGGCGTTGGCAGCGACGACCAGTACCAGTGCAGGATGGTCTATGCATCATGGTGGCATATGGATCTCTGCGACTCCTTTCCTGAGCATGGCTCCACTGATCATGCTCTTCATTGTTTGAAGGTGACTCAACGGAATCGGTTTCCCGTTTCGCTGTTTGCTTCGTATGGTCCAACTGCGATGTTAATTGTTGAACAATTTTCTCCAATGCCGCCAGTTCTCAGTTCTTTCAACCTTTTTTCCTTTGATTTTTTGGTTGTTTCTCTCGGGACCTTGTTGAATCATGATGCTTTTAAGTAATTATTATGTCTCATGGACACGACGGACATTCCACTTTTTTTCTTTTCCCTTGTTGGTTTTTTCATTGAACCAATCAAGTCCCCATCTTCCCCCCTCATACATCCACATTTTTGTATATGTCGTTTCATCGCATCACATTTCCCAATACCCATGCCCTATATCCATGCCTCAAATGCCCTGCTCATTCCATCTCATTACTCCATGAACAATAAACATTCATCCTTACATACCTACTAGCATCGATTGGCGCTGGCTTAGCCAACTCTACCCTTTCCCACCAAATTTTTGTACCTATCTGATTGACAGACGCCTGAATCTGTTTTTTTTTTAGCATTGGCAATGTACATACATACATACAACACACCAGCAAATTAGCGGTGTTGACTTTTTATATCGTTAAGATGAGGGCCACGCGTGACACCGGTGACTTGGATAAGAAATACTTTGAAAGTTGTCCTCGACTAGTTCCAGGTGGGTTGGTTCAACTTGGACGTGTATGTGAGGTGGCAGACAGGTTATTTGATATACAGACGGAGTGTAAGACCTCTCAAAACAGCAAACATCGCTCATTCGACCCTTCATCCTGCCGTGATCCACTCCAGCTCGAAACACTTCCTCGACTTCTTCACGAACAGCTCATCAATCGGCTTCCGTGCAAAGAGTATTGAAGTTACGGACCTGTGACTGTCAAGTATACAATGTCTGTCTCTGACCGGGGTTATACTATTCTCTTGTCCCATCTGCATAATCCAGCAACAAAGCTCGATGTGTCTACCATTCAGGGAGCTCTTGCTTATCAGCTTGCAAATATTTCGCCTCTACCAACATCTCTTGCGGCACTGACAGTCTCTTCTCCATTTTATCTATCACAACCATTTACCTATCCTAAACTCCACTCTCTTTGTACGGCATTTCGCCATGCCTCACATCTCAAGTATCGTGCATTGGTTGAATCCCATAAAAACAGATCGACATTAGGGTCGCTTTTGGGGAGAACCCTTCGTACAGCTCTCGGTCAATGGGTGAATGACATACTGAGGGGTTTGCAAGGCGGTCATTCAGTCTTACGGCTAGCGTCTTGCGCAGGACTCCTTCTAGGCGTTGAGGACCTCAAGGTCGGCGGAAGTGATGAGAATATGAAAGGAATCGATTTAGGCAGCGCTAGGTCTGTCGTTGAAGATGAAACCGTTGTTGCCGTGGCAGAAGTTATGGACGCATATGCGTATGGTTTTGGCTCGTCTTCCTCAAATGGTATTGAGGAATGGGAGAAAGAGTTCCAACCAGCCGGACAGGGTAAATTCGTCTTATTTAATCACTGATTTTTCTCAATCCTTCACTAGATATCCTCTCCTTGGCATTAATACTTGCCTCCCAGTCGTTACCACTTGTCCATCAACATAAGCTTAAAGCTCTCCCTCTTTCTACCCTGGCTCGTCTCCTCACCTCCACAATCTCCTCAACTTTCAAATCTGGCACATTTCTCTCGTCCGTATCAGCATCTATCACTCTGTCTCCCCAGCATCATGCTCATATATCGGTACATCATTTACTACTATTTAATTCAATATATAATGACATCTTACAGACTTCCTCGCCTCTTGCCCAAACCCTACAATCCATGGCTTCTTCTCCTCTCACCGTATCCATTGCTCCAATCTCCAGACTCGCGGCCATTACTCTGGCGTTGCTCGTAGACGAAGATGGCCTGTTCACGGTCTCTGAAAGTTTAGATATCCTACAGCAGATGGCAAAACAAGTTGAACGCGATTGGATCTCATGTCCTTTAGCCAGCTTCACCGATCTAGAAATCGGTATGTTCCGGTAAACCAGATCTTTCCATATGACTGACAACCTCTCAAGTTCCAGATTCACAAGGTATCACAAAGTCAATCTGGTCAACGCTCAAGACATTGCTCTTTTCCAACATCATGCTGGCTGAAGCTGTCCTTTCTGCTTCTGTTTTCACTCCACCTCGACCTTATGGGCTAACACCTGCGTCACTGGCACTACAAGTTCTGCAGACGTTATCTCATCTCTCATTTGTTATCTCCCAATTTGGTGGAGTTACAACTACCACTCAAGGGTTCGAACACTTGAAGAAGACTTTCTATCTCGCCTTGGATATCTTGGCCCAAGGAGACGGCGATGGATTGAAAGCTGAGGCATACGTCCAACAAGTTTGTTTCGCTCTCAATTCCCAAAGGATAGAGAGTGGTAAGCAGCAACAAATCATCTCTTGAAATCGATTGTACCAACCACTGACAATTTGTGTACCAGCCGCAACGTCACCTCGACAAGCCAAACAAGCATTTATTTTAGCAAGCATCGAGCAGTTGGTCCCTGTTCTCAGCGATAAATCCATTCGAGACTGGGTTTGGGGGGTTTGTTATCCGTGAGTCCACCCTTCTTTCCTTTTGACCATCGGTACCTCGAAACACGTATGTACACGGCAGTTATGCATCCGCTTATCTCTGTCTCCAGACACCTTTATGACCCATCTCATCGCGAGACGTACGAGTCAGCCCATTCGGTCATTCTATCCATCTTTGCTTCGCATGCGCAACGTCAACATACCGGCGATAGCGTTTCTGACTCTTCCACTCAGACATCGCCCACGATTCCCAACAGCGGAACTAGAGTTCTCTCGGGTGTGTTAGATGCCGGCGGAGACGGCCCCAAGGATGAAGGAACATTCACCTCCATCATACCTATCTCCGATTCTCACAGAGAAGCAAAAGAGGAGTCTATCGTTGCAGCGAATTTTGTTAAGCGAATGGTCCCATTTTATGCACAATGTTTAATTGAGGTAGGCATTCTTATTTTGGGTCACGTTTTCCTTTTTACATCTCCATGTGGAGGGAAAGACTGGCGCTTTGAGTGTTGTCTTAAATGTTGTCTTCGTTCTGTTGCTGGATAGAAGAAGCCATTTTTTTAGATGAAACAACCACATCATGTCTTCCTGTTCTCACTTTCTTTCATCATCTCTTTCATCATCTCGTTCGTGTATATTGATGGGGTCTTTATCACAGAATTCCATGGACGGGAAGCTCAGCACTCCCCAACTCCGCCTTGCTTATTCTGCGCTGGTTCGTAGTGCCACTGTGACATCTACTGGAGCCCCAGGCGATATGTATACTCTCGCCTGGTACTGTGTCCAGCTGCTCATTGATACTATACGGGATTTATCGCCACCACTACCATACATCTCTCAAATTCCAAAAGGCAAAAGCAAAGCCCAAGAAAACCCTGAACCCGATAATAACCTAACGAAAGTGGATAATCGCATTCACCGATTGTCTCTCATGTTGATTTCCACCATACCTTCCCTTCCGCTGACGCTGATGTTGCGAGCTTTGGATGAAATTCGCATAATAATCATGGCACATTCACGGTCACGAAATGACAGCGGCATTGATGATGGCAATAAAGATGAAGCTTTGCAGTCGGAGAGAAAGGGGAGAAAGAAAGAGTTACTGGAAGCTTTGTTCGCTGAAATATTGGAGAAGATAGGTGATCGCGAGAAAGAAACTGCTATCAAATGGTGGTATAGATATCGTCCCGCCCTCATTTCGGAGTCTGGTGATGACAATGACAGGGACCAAGAAGGGCAGCAACCGCAGGGACCACTAGGCACGTCATTTCTGACTTCTTCCTCCTGGTTCACAAAACGCCGGGGAGTTGAGAAGGCAAAGGATGTTGATATCGCCAGGGAAAGAGAAGAGAACCCGTCATCAAACCCACCTGTCCTATCGCGATTATGAGGGAACAAAATTCTCATTGTTAGTATTTTTTTGACGCGATCTTTGAGCTTGTTAGTTCAGTTTGTAAAAGCTGGTGGCTGTTTCATTGCCAAGTTCAACCGGGGGTATCCCATTTATTGATTCAATTCCGGTACATATTTTATTTACTTGATAGTGTCATCTCTAGATAATGTTGCCCTTTTTTTCTTCAGAGAAATGGGAGTGGAAAGACATTGGGGGGTGAATTCTGCAGGACGATGCGAAAGGACGAATTTCTGGTGGAAACAGAAGAATCATCAAGCTTGTAATAAAGGCTTTAACTTGTACGTGTATTAGGTGGCTGTCGACATCCGGGATTTTTTTATATCTATATCTAGTTGTATTCTGGAACGCACAAATAGAAGTGAATGGTTTGAAGGTGTCTAACCCCCCACGGGTGTCCGTAAAGTTGACAACGGGAATACCTGCCTAAACTCGTTTTGTGTGCGGTCTTGGCCGCTAGGACCCGCATATCGGCCTATGGTACTTTAATGTGGATATTCGAACACGGTAAACTGTGTCAGCTTGGGGGTAACGACCTAGTAATGAGAACCTATCTTTTGTCGAGAGCCGTCTGATGGCGGAGGGAATTCGGTAAAGGTCCCCGCTGCCTATACGGAAGGTAAACTTTGGCCTAGCTAAATATCCAAACCCGTCAATCCCATCAATTTCCTCAGAATATGTAGTCTAAGCTCGTATAGGGGTTCGCATGTTAGATCCGGTGTTTCAATGTTTTTCGGGGGGTGGGAATGTGGGTTAGTAAATGTATCGAAGTTTGGGAGGATGTGGAGGATGTGGAGGAGGAGGAGGAGGAGGAGGAAGAAGAGGAGGAAGAGAGGATGGATGGGATCATGGTTGGTGACATCCAACGTTCGAAGTTCCAGAAGGAATGAATATATGGATCGCAAGCAAGAGAGTTGGTATGTTAACACTGTTAAGTGACTGCTATCGCTATCGTTATCACCATTGCCGCTACTTGCATCGTTGTCTTTATCACCCAATTCGGTCAACCCAGGCTGTCCAAGTGTAAAATCACTCTGATACCCAAATGAACCAAGGATAAGCGTATGCAATTTCGGCTAAGGGCCTTGAGTTATACTTCGAAATTAAACACTAGAGTTGAGGATGAAAAACTGCAGATGGCTAGATCTAGACAGCGGTTGAGAAGAATGTCCCAGAATTTGGGTGGGGTTTCTTCGAGGACGGGGGAAGAGCTCTGAGAATAAAATGCGTATAGAGTCATATCGCATACTCTCCAAATCCTTCGAACTTGAAAAGATTATTTTCACGGAGAAAAGAAGATAGAGTGAGGAAGGATACGAGAACAGAGTCCCCACAAAAAGACACCTACAGTCAAACAGAACTATCACAGCAGGTAGGAGAATTTCATGGATGATATCTTGCGGTATGCAACTGTACATATTTGTACTTGTCAGCTTACGTCACATTCCGTTGTCCAGTCATTGTTCCGAACCTGTTCGACAGGCCTATGTGAGATATCTCTTTCTTCTACAGTTCTTCTTGTCAACTTTACCCATCCCTAAAGTTTACACTGAGCACTCTTCTGCGTTCGCGACGAAGTTCGAGTCATCGCAATGCCACCCAACAGCGTCAAGAATTCTTTAGTTACAGGGGGGATTTTTAACGCTGTACAAGGAGATTTTCACGTTACGTACTCTGAAGGGCGAAAAGGTGAGTACTATAACTCGTTGCGTCCCGTATTCTAAGTAGTCAACCAACCACAGGCATGGATCTACTCATCAATTCTATTGCTTCTGGGGCTTTCCACAATTCAGCTGAAAGATACGATCCTCCGAAATGTCACCCTTCCACTCGTGTCGCCGTTCTCCAACACATCATGACCTGGATAAATGATCTACAAAAGTTATGCTTCTTCATGTGGCTCTACGGTCCTGCTGGCACCGGTAAATCTGCCATTGCACAGTCCATCGCTGAACTATGCCACAAGTCAAACCTTCTGGCCGCCAGTTTCTTCTTTTCTCGTACAGCTGTGGGTCGCAACGACGAGTCCCGTCTCATCCTTACCCTGGTATATCAACTATGTTTGTCTATGCCCGCTATTCGCAAATATGTGGAAGATACCATAGAGCAAGACCCGTTGGTTCTTTCCCGTTCATTAGAGGCGCAGATCAGCAGTTTGATGGTTGACCCTTTACGTCGCGCCTTGTTGAATGATAAGGACGCAATGTCCCTTCATTCAGGTCCAAAACTCATCATAATTGACGGTCTCGATGAATGCGGGACAGCGAAAGTCCAACGCTACGTCCTATCAGTCCTCGCTGTAGCCGTTCAAGAGATCCCTCTACCGATATCGTTTCTGGTTGCCAGCCGTCCTGAACAGATAATCCGAGATGCCTTTCGTGCAGAACCTTTAGGTTCAATGACGAGACAACTGGTGTTGGATGATTCTTATGGTCCCGATGACGATATCAAGCTATTTATCCAATCAAAGTTTGAAGACATCAAGCAAAACCATCCTTTACATGCCCTCCTTCCCCCCGAATGGCCTTCAGGTTCTGAGCTTGATCGGCTTGTCCAAAAGTCATCAGGGCAGTTCATTTACTCTTCTACGGTCATGAAATATCTCGACTCCCCTCATCACTGGCCTACTGACCGCCTCGAAATTATCTTCGGGCTTTCCAATCCTGGGGTTGATACCCCGTTTGCCGAACTGGATGCGCTCTACATCCAAATCTTCTCAACAGTCAAAAACATCAATAGAGCGTTGGAGATCTTAAGTTTACTTCTGCTGACACGGACCAAGATGGAGATAACTCCCCAACTACTCGAAGACCTTTTCTTCCTCCGTCACGGAGACATCTACATCATACTAAGCGACCTGCACTCCGTTATAGATGTCCCAGCGCCCTCCACTGATGAAGTTTCGTCCGTGATTCGTACCTTTCATGCTTCACTAGGGGATTTCCTTTTGGATAAATCACGATCGGGGAAGTTTTACATCGATGCGGGTAATGCGCACGCAAATTTAACGCGATACTTCTTAAAGCATCTTTCAAAGACAGATCTCTCTACATCTAAAGGTTATATTTTCAACAACTAACTTGTTCCTTCTTACTCACAACCCTATTCCTAGCTGCAACCCGTGAACACTTTGCGTATGCATTTACAACGCACTGCCCGCTCTCTTCCCCAACGCCTGAACTGCTAAATGATTTGGATGACTTTGATTTTTATATGTTTTTGACCACCTTCGGTTCATTGGACATGATCAAGGGATGTGTTTCCTATGTATTTGGTTGGCTCAAAGGACAGGTATGTGGTTGCTTTGCAATTTGTAAAGATGTGCTGGCCAACTCAAAATAGTCACAGAACTATCATTCTCAAAAAAATCTGTATTCTCATCATCTTCTTTCCTTGGATAAGTATCTGAGGTCTGGGCTAGCTCTTCTCACAAGTCACTCAAGTCTGGCTCAAATGATGGTAACTGGTGTGATGCTTCCCAAATTCTATGATTATTATTATTCTGCCATGGATTTTCTGGGGGTTGATCTAGACCAAGAGTCTTTTAATGCATTTCGGAGAGCCTGCCAACCTATTATTTGTCCATATGAATGGGACCATATTGTCACTGGGATTGATGAAATGGCTACATATTATGACCTGTTATCAGAATTCTTGGATGATCCTATACGTTCCAAAGAATTCTATATTGATGGTGATAAATTTGCAGCTCTTGCAACAGCATTTTCCAAAAATCTTTTTAGTCCACTCATGTATGTTTTATTTTGCCTCATTTACATATCTCTATTGACTACCTTGAATTTTGATCAGAGATAACCCATCATATGGACCACTTAAATATGGGGAACAATTTTTAGTATATGTTTTTTCATGCCTTCCATCTATCCTTCCAAAGGCATCTCCATCAAAGGGCATTTCAGCATTTTTACAGAATCATGAAATTCCCTCCTATATACAAGACCATGATCACAATTTGGATGAAATTGCTGAAGCAATAAAAAATTATATTTTGGTTTGTTTATTTCTTCCAATATATGTCCAATTGATACTCAATGTTCTATAGAGATGCAATATCTTGGAAGTTCAAGGTGAAAATGTGATCATGGATCAATCTGATCAAAAGGATGGGCCTGTAAGATCTTCTTTTCTGTTGATCAAACAATTTGATTACTAACATGCTGATTTACAGAATTGCATGGCACAAATTGTGCCTAGAGATGATCTAAAACTCAACCATTCTAGTCTAACAGCTGAAGTTGGAAATTCCTTAATTGTATGTCTTCAGGCATATCTCTTGGGTCTCATCTTTGGTCTGATCATTAATTTGCCTGGTGTCATTTGTATGAAAACAGGCACAATCTAGGACTGAACATGAAAGCAATTGCAGTTGCTGCCATATAATGTAGGAGGAAAAAAATGTTCTGGGCCAGAGATGATCCTGTTGGAATAAATTTCTCCCTTTCTTCTGACTTCCATCTCCTGTAACAGTCTAACAGAGAGCCTTTTTTGCTATTTTTTCTTACCCTTCCTTTTTATATCTATTACTTAGCAGTAACTTCAAGTTGATACCTTAATGGTTGACAAGTGGTTGAATGCTCCATTGGCTAACAAATGGTAAACCTCTGTATGATAATACTATGATTTATTTACTAATACACATCCAAGTAATCATTTGACCAAGGTTGTGTGAGACTTGGGTTCTCTTTATAGAAGCAAATTTAAGGGAATTACAATTTTGAAAGAAATTATTATTACATGCAAGCACCCATTCATCTGTAAGTACTTACTACTACGTCATAATATCCCTGCTTTTGCAAACGGCACTTGACCGTAACATCCCAGAATTACATAATTATTACACACAGCAAACTTCAAAACAGTTGCTACTTCAATGAGCACCGGTTACTCCTGGACTAAGCCCATGCTATTCGGTTGATATAATAGTCAGTTTTTCGTGATGGATTTTTTTTGTGGCACAGTCAATAATCCTCAGAACATCTGGACGGCCTGATCACAATCTCTGAAAGTCTGGGTGTTCTATTCGACTTCTACTGCAGATAGCAAGACAAGTTGAACGCTATTGGATCGCATGTCCTTTGGCCAGTTTTACCGATCTAGAAATCGGTATGTTTCCAATTCTTTCCGTCCGACTGACTACTGACCACCTCCAGATTTCAAAAAATTTCACAAAATCAATCTGGACAATCAAGACATTATTCTTCTCGTTAGCAGAAGCTGTACTTTCCGCTTCTGTTTTCACTCCACCTCGATTTTATGGGCTAACACCTGCGTCGCTGGCACTGGCACTATATCCCAATTTAGCGGAGTTAGCTCAAGAAGATGGCGATGGATCGAAATATGAGGCATACGTCCAATCACTCTCGATCGATTCCGACGGAGTGGCAAGCAGCAGAAAAGCACCTCTTGAAATCGACGGACCAGCCACTGACAACTTGTATTTCAGCCGCGACATGACATCGACAAGCCAAGTAGCATTAGCAAGCAATCAGCAGTTGGTCCCTGTTCTCAGTGATAAATGCATTCGAGATTGGGTATAGGGCGTTATCCGCGAGTACCTCGAAATACGTACATATGCGGCGGTTATTCTCCCGCCCGCTCTTACCTTTTAATGCATGCTTCTCCGGCACAACGAATTGGCTGGACCCAATTTTTTTATGTATCCGCTTACCTCTTTCTCCAGACATCTTTGACCCATCTCGTCGCGAAACGTACGCGAGTCAGCTCACTCGGTCATCCTATCTATCTTCGCTTCGCGTACACAACGTCGACATACCGGCGACAGCATTTCCGACTCTTCCACCATCTCCAACAACAGAACTAGAGTTCTATCGGGTGTGTTAAATACCGGAGACAATAAACATGGCCCCGAGGATGAAAGGACATTCACTTCCATCATACCTATCTCCAATTCTCAGAAGAGGAGTTTATTGTTGGCATTTGCAGCGAATTTTCAAGCAAATGGTCCCATTTTACTCACAATGTTTGATTGAGGTAGATGTTCTTTTCTGTGTTCCTCTTTCGGCTCGTTTTACGTGTACATGTGCAGTGAAAGACTGGCAATTTGAGCGTTGTGTTCAATGTTGTCTTCGTCATGTTGCTGCATAGAAGAAACAAGAAATAACCTTCACATCTTTTGGACGGAGCGACTACATCATATCTTCCTGTTCTCGCTCTTCCATCATCTCGTTTGTGTAGATTGATCATCGTCATGGGTCTTTATTACAGAATTCCGTGGACGGGAAGTTCAGCACCCGTTCGCAGTGCCACTGTGACATCTAGTGGAGCCCCAGGCAATACGTATACCCTCGCATGGTACTATGGCCAGCTGCTCATTGATACTATACGGGATTTATCACCACCACCATACACCTCTCAAAATCCACAAGGCACAGACAAAGCCCAAGAAAAACTTGAAGTAGCTAACAACCCAGCGAAAGCGGATGATCGCATTCATTGATTATATCTCATGTTAATTTCCATCTACCACTGATGTTACGGGCTTTGGATGAAATTCGCATAATAATCACAGCACATTCACGGTCAGGCTCACGAGATGACAGCGGCGTTGATAAAGATGAACCTTCGCAGTCGGGGAGAAAAAGGGGAGAAAAAGAAAGCGTTACTGGAGGCTTTGTCCGCTGCAATATTGGAGAAGATAGGTTATCACGAGAAAGAAGCCGCTGTCAAATGGTGGTATCAATATCGCCCTGCCCCCATTTCAAGTCTGATGATGACGGGAAAGGGGGGCAAGGGGGGCAACAACAGCAAGAACCACTAGGCACGGTACTCTTGGCTTCTTCCTCCTGGTTCACAAAACGCCGGAGAAGGCAAAGAATATCGTTTTTTTTTGGAGAAAGAGAAGAGAACTAGTCATCAAACTCACCTGTCTTATCGCGATTATGAACGAACGGATTTCTCATTGTTGGTGTTTTTTTCGCCTCGAACTTTGAACTTGGTTCAGTTTGTAAGATCCGGTGACTGTTTCATTGGCTGTTGCTGTTCCATGCATTTACTTATTAGTATCTATCTGTTGCGCCAAAGCACTATGTTCACGTCGTCATTCCTGGCCAAATTTTTAAGGCTTCAATGTCCACTTCTATCCAGGTTGATCCATATCCATCAAAGCCTGTTATCCCGGTGTTCATCTCGCAAATTGAACCGGCCAATTTACTTTGCTTGTATGAAGTGCCGGAAGAAGGCATTTATCCGACTCTTCTCATGGTTGTCACAAATCCAAGCAGTTCCTTCAACAAATACGGCATCATATCCTTCAGCCTCTACAGGCTTTTCGCTTACTACATTGCATCTCATGTTTCAGGCCCCTAGCGAAGCGATCTCTGGTTTATCCCAACAAGCAGCACTCGATATCTCGAGAAAAAGAAGATTATACTTTCTCCATCCAACCTTTGAAGCTTGGAATTACGGTCCGAACTTGACATCCATTGAACTATCTCTGTCCCTCTCGGACCTGTGACGAGAGAGGACGTGCGGCAAAGCCGGAATATGGACACCAAATACCTTCACGATCGCGGCCGATATTTACTAATGGAATTTTCATACTTTTCGTCAGTTCTCTTCGTTCTATTATATCCATATTCAAATGTGTCGGCAGGCCAAAACGAGAAACCTTGGGATATAAAAGCTACACGATTTCTAAGATATTATACTCCCCGATTAACCCCCAGGCCAAACTACATAGCCCTTTGTAATCTTCACCGCTTCGACGTATGACTGAACTCCAGACCTCAGGGGATTTCGGACTTCCACACATACCTGATAACCTCACCATTGCGCAATTTATGCTGGATTACCAACATGAGATAAGGCCAGTGCGAGGGAATGTGCCCTGCTTGGTCGACGATCAGTCTGGCAATCACATAACATTGGAGACGGTATGAATCATTCTTCTCTCCTGCGTCAACTATCATATATTCTCCTTTATCTAGCTCAAAGAGCGCACTGAATGCCTTGCCAATGCTCTGTGTATCGAATATAACATCAGTAAGTTCCGCAATGTTATTGTATGATCCTTACCTCAGGTGCACCATAGGCGATAAAGATACTGGTACTTGATCAACCTTCACAATAACTCTGTTAATTTTATACGCCTATTCAGCTATGTTAATTAGCCCTAATCACATCGGTAGGATCTACGCAACTCACTAAAAGTCGTACACTGACGAGTGCTTGCCAACAGACTATCCTGTTGCAACATGGGCCATCCACAGGCTTGGTGGAGTCGTCACGTAGGTTTCTAAATTTTGACCTTATTTCTTAGGTAAAAGACAAAGGGTGGCATCGGCTACAGGTTTTCCAACCCCCAATTTAAACCTAATGAAATTGCGTATCAACTTACCACAGCGAAAGTTACGTTCATAGTCGTGCATTCGCTTGTGCTTGGCATCGTTCTTTCCGCCGCACGCCTCGCAGGGTTTCCTTTGGGGCGTGTTATTCTCCTCGATCAGTCGTCTATATCGAATGCCTCTTCGACGATTAACAGTGTGCCGGAGCTTATCAGCGTCGGTCGCCAAAAACCAAGAGCGTTCTGTGAACGGCTTCTCAATCAAGGAGAAGGTAAGACCAAAATCGCTCTTCTCTGTTGGTCTTCGGGTACAACCGGGAAACCTAAGGTTGTGTTGGTTCAACTTCACGTATTGGACCTTTTTTGTTAATAGTTTTTATTCAAATTTCAAAGGCGGTGGTTATTCCCCACCATGCTCTTATTGCCAACATAATCCAGATGGCAGCCCACAATCATGTCAACAGATTGCCCGGGTATCGGGACAATCGATCATATAGGCCAGGAGATGTCGCTTTGGGTGGTAGGTAATCAACTCCTTGAGTCTTAAAAGATGATAACCTTTTACTTCGGTCATCCCCTAGTTTTACCTTTCTACCGTAAGCCTGTTGCCATCTGAAAGCTAAACACTTTAACAATATTCGACCGTGATTAGACGTCGCTGGCCTTGTTATTGGTGTACGTCCCAAAGTCCGCCGTTCGGAGATGTCGGTCAGCTCGGTTGACTTTAATTTTTTTTAGCTTCATCTTATCTTATTCTGTGCAGTAATAAATCGCCTTCCTACACACTCCTTCATTCAGCTGATTGATCTAATTTTTTTACATGATATTGACAGATGACCCTCATCGTTGTTCCGAAATACGACTTCATGGACATGTTGAACACTATCTCCCGCCACAATGTTTCCCATCTGATGTACGCCCCGCGTCTGTCTCAAGATTTTCTAAATCCAACGCGAACGCATTATCAGCCTCGTGCCACCCCAAGCCATGATGTTTTCCAAGGTGAGGCGAAGCTTTTGAATTGACATAGGATACCTATCATTCTTATAAGCTGTCTATAGCACCCTGCAGTCCAGCAGCGTGACTACAGCAAGATTGGATATGTCATGATAGGTGACTTCGGCTGCCTACCCCTACCATTCTCTATCTTGATCATTGAAAGGTGCTGCCCCTGTTTCACGCGAAGTACAAGAGCGCCTATGCGAGATCTTTCCGTCAGCTCAGATAGGCCAGGCCTACGGTAATGCCATCGGCGTGAGATTCGATATGTTACGCCTACTTATCGAAAAGAACTAGGTCTAACAGAGATGACGACGACCCTTGCGATGGTATCAGCGACGCAGAAGAAAGGTCCTTTAGGAAGTAAGCCAAATCGTTCAACACCTAGCTCTCTACTTAATTCACACTTCAGGCGGGGGTCGACTGCTGCCAGGAATCGAGGCCCAAGTGATAAAACCTAATGGCAGTCTTGCTAGATTTGGGGAACGTGGTGAGTTAATGGTGAAGGGGCCAGCAAAAGCGTTGGGATACTTCGGCAACCTCCAAGCGTGAGCCTACAAACATCCTTTTTTGAGCGTTCTAATCAAGGCCAAGCGTCATCTTTAGCACTGACGAGGCCTTCGTAGATGGGTAAATTATTTCAGAAATTTAGACCTTGCAGCTGACAACTTCAAAAGCTGGGTCCGGACAGGGGACGACGTTATACTTACAGCCGACCGCGAAATCTTCGTGTTTGATCGAATTAAGGCATGGCAAATGATGAAAATTCTCCTCTACTGAACTCATCCGCTCACTGATGTCATTAACAGGAAATCCTAAATGTAAAAGGGTTTCAAGTCGCTCCCGCGGAGCTGGAAGGATGTTTACTCAGTCATCCTGACGTTGCTGATGCATGCGTTGTGGGGATCGCCGATGGATATAGCGGAGAACTCCCAGTTGCGTATGTGGTGTTAATGCCAGCGGCGGCGCAATCCATATTTCGTAATGCGGTTCTTGCCGACTACTTTAGCGAACGCATAACCAAAGTGAGATATCTATCATCATCTGTTAATTGACCTCTTTTTGTTGATCGTAAAAATAGTACATCGAAGATCGTAAAGCAAGTTATAAACATTTAACGGGGGGTATCCGATTCATTGATTCAATTCCGGTACATATCTTACTTAACTTATAGTGTCATCTAGACCAGAAAGCCTGACCTTTTATATTCAGAGAAATGGAAGTGGAAAGACATTGAGGCGACTTCTGCGGGACGATGCGAAAGAACAAATTTCTAATGGAAACAGGGGAAGAGTCAGGCTTTAATGAAGGCTTTAACTTGTATGAGCCCGACGGCTGTAGACATCCAGGCTTTTTATTATCTATATCTATCTTGTCATTATTAACTATGAAGGCTAGCAATGAGGTATATACGGTCTCATTTTGTGCTTAATTGTGTTGAAGACCATCCAATGGCTCAAGTCGAGGTTCCACCAGTGAGCCGAACTGGATGGAGAGAGGTGTACTGTATAATGGGCTTCAAGGTAGTTAGGACCTTGCACTCACACTTTAGACGAAGGGGACGACAGCAATGTGTTAAATGGGGATCTTCGAGTTGGAATTTACAGGAAATTGTAATATTATACAGGTATCAACGCATTCTCATTTGGACTTCACCTCTTCCCAAACCTCATCCTTCCTCCCCCTATCGCCATATCCAAGGTCCTCTCCTCTGAACGACCCGAACCTCCACAGTCCCCCAAACCGCCCGCCTCGCGTGACTCTCAAGGATATTTCCCTTCCTTAGGCCAAAGGGTGACTCCTGCCTTACATACATCAGGTTAACTGCCTCCGTTGAAAAATAAAACTTCAATGTCCCCACGTCCACGTCCTGTCCTTCCCTCAAGAAATAATCGAAAGAGGAGAAACCAGACGATCCGTAGCCGATTGTTAGGGTTTGTCGGGGCTTGAGAGGAGCTTCGGCTGTGGATTGGGATGAGGATGTGGAAGATTCGTGTATAGATTCTGTTCAGAGAAAATAAGCAAATGAAAGGGTTGACCCAGAAAAAGAGGTGGATGGTGCTCACTGATGCTAAGATCACTACTATCAAAATAAAAAACCGACACATAAAGTGGCACATTGGTCTTATTTGTCAACTTTATTCCATAATCTGCTTCTTCTAACACATCAACGAACACAACGTTACCACCAAGCCCAGCTCCAGTCGCAATCATGTTCGGTCCATCGGGGACCAACCTATTAATCTTTATATTCGAAAGCCGACCGCCGATGAGTTGTCTCTCAATCGTTTCTGAAAGTTCTCGAAGCTTGGTGAATTCGATATCAACTTGAGAGGTTCCGATTGCGCAACTTTCTCGATGGAGATGCCAGTCGAAACGAGCTGCTGCAGAAAGCACGGCGTAAAAGGCGTCGGGGGAAGGGGGTATAGTGTTATGTATCTTGTTTAAACCCCATTGCGAGATAGGTAGATCCAGGATGCGAAGTGCGACCACCTCTCTTTTGGTAGCATTGTCCAACCCCAGATCAAGACCCAATTTAGCCAACCTGGCATCATTAACAACCGCCAACTCCCTCATACCCTGATTCTTCATCCTGTGCTGCACCATGGTAACAATACCATCCAATCCCCTATCAGAAATATAAATTGGAAAAGGATCTTCAACCCCAACTCGAACTTGAAGCACTACGGCATCTTGGGACATCGTCACAGTCTGATCAGGAGGGACATCTAAAAGGGTCTTGTAAGGGCTGATCCTTAAAGGTCTGGCTTGCAGGGCGGGACCTCTGCCGGCGCCTTGTTGACTGGGGTATATAACGAAAAGTGCGCCTTGGGTGATCCCATAGGCTTCACCTACGCCTATTTCATAACTACCCTCGACAGTTCGATTGAGTTTATGGAAGAACGACTTATTAGACACTCGTGCGTTGAATAGGAAACGATCCCGATTATATCCTTCGCATTGAGGATTTTGACTGTAGTTGTTGAGCAAATTTATATAGCTAGGGTATATGTGAACAAACTTACGTTGGGAGCTTTGGAAGGTGGTCGATGAGTTCTGTATACTTGATCATGTCCACCCTCAATTTTTTAAGCGTGTATAGTAGTGCTTGTGTGAAATATCCTGAGCCATTAGTCTCTCTTGCTTTTTCTTGGGAGCCGCAAGCGGCGAGAAGTACGTGAGATCGCAGCCCAGCATGGAGAAACCTCTCTGGGATGGCAGTACCACGGCTATTACTAGCTAATATTTCTTCATCCAGTCCTGATGGAAATGGCAAGGTGACCGGGACTCCGCGTATTCGTTCTTCTGCATTGTCGGAACGTGTACCTGATCCAGAGAAACAACAGTCAAGTATGACAGTCTAAAGATATTCATAAGGATGATCAACAAATGAACTTGACTAATAAAAGAAGAGTTTTTCTGTACTCACGATGTTATCGCCTTTAGCATTTGCCAGACTTTCTAGAAGCGCTCCAATCGTCCTGTCCGGAATCCCATATACAGATGGTCCATATACAGATGGTCCATAATCACTTGGCAAAATCATCTGAATCACGCCTCCATCAGAATGCCATCCATCCGGAGCACGATCCCAGCCTCCATGCCCAGAATAATAAATGACTATCGGGTCTCCGGGACGAATATTCGAATCATCCTGTAAATATTTCAAGGCGCTTAAGATATTAGACCTAGTAGCATCTTCGGCACGAAGGTTTCTGATATTTTGGGCGGGGACTTTTAAATACTCGATGAGGTATCGTTCGAAGGCATCAGCATCAGAAATGGCGGAAGTGAGTGGAGGTAGGTTGGAAAAGGGATATATGTTTATTCCAATGACTAAGGCGTGGAGACGAGGAATGTTTGGGTTACGCGCCCTAGGATTCAAATTGATTAGAATAAGATAGAAAAACGAAATCGGACCATGTTCAGTTGGTAAAGTTTGAAGGAAGGTGGGATATCAATGGACAAGCTCACCAGTCAGCGCTACGTTGGGCCATTTCAAGTGCTGAAAGTACTTTAGACGCTGGCGGTTAAGGGCAAAGGCCGTGGCTCTGGTAAGTTAGATCTTTCGAGCCGGTTCGAGCTGGCATATCACGATCACAGTCCTGGACCCAAGCAAGTATTTATAAGTCGTTCGATATACGAAACCGTATATATAGAGTGTCAATCAATCCAAATTCTTGCAAGGGGTGTCATAGTCTACGGACAGGTACGCTGGATCCAGAATGGGTGGAAGGTTATCGGATTAGCCCAGGGGCTAACATACTTCATATCCGGCCCATTTGTGCATGGGTACGGATTCCGGAGCACGATTCAGAACAAGCCTCAGGATAAACGTTCGGGACGTACTGAATAATCAATCTCCGACAGACCAGTCCATGACACTTGATTACACATTGCCGTCCAGTCACTTAACGAGAGGACTTGTATGCGTAACTAAACCAGCAGCGCTAAGCAAGGTTTAAATTGATAAAATACAAATAAAATCTAAAAGCCCTAAATAATAGCTATACGTAGGATACAGAACTTTGACATTGCAAGATATAATACATTCTCTTCGAATCTGGTCGAAATTTTCAGGGGATATCGTCGGCATCAGAATCTATCAATTGGTCTTCTTCACAGCCATCATACTATAATTTGTCAAACAAAACAAAGAGACCATCAGTAACCAAAGGGCGAAAGAGGAAAAGACAGTCCAAACTAACCTCTTCTTTCCAGTCCGACATAATCTCCCTGGTAGCCTGCATGAGCGTATCGCCCATATCATCACCGTCCCCGTCCCCACCATACCCCGTCTGTTCACATAACAAACAACACGACTTGGCCAACGTATGTTCCTGAGTACCTATCCTGCTACCCAACGAAGGATTATTCCTCCCACATTCTACTTTATATCGCTTAACCGCGTCGGCCATAACTCTATCCACTTTCTTCAGACATTCCTCTGCGAGTTGAACAGCCTTTTCAGACCGGACATCGGCGGTTGGGTCATGAGATTCTTCTACGAGGGTCATAGTGGGGGGTTCGGGAAATTGAAAACTAGATTCGCATGAGGGGAGAGACCAGCCATCGTGGTGCGAGTTTACTTCCGAGACGAATTCGTCCATGAGATGGAATAATAGGGTATATGAGACACGTCCAAGTCCCGCCACTCGTTTTCGTGTACCTGGAATCTTGGCGTTGAGCGCTGCCTGTAAGTGATGTCATGGAAATTCAGCAAATGGGCAAAATAATGCCGAAACGGATTAAACACGTACTTCGACGCCAGATACCAGATAATCAAGTTCGAGCAACCACTCCAGGTATAGTTCCGTCTCCAGCATTTTACCTTGCTTAGGGTCGAAACGCTGCAAGACGGAAGCCTTGGCAGAACTGATCACACGCTGTACCAGAGATCGCGTACTATTCTCGTCTATGAATATTCCAACAGAATAGGTCAAAATTAGCGCTGCCCTTCATATCACTCACAAAGTAATGATACAGTACATACCTCTAGGAAGATCTTTCAACCGCAGGATCGATTCATGATTAACAGGGACAGCAGTACAGCGACGAAGGACATTCTCCAAATTGAAATCTTTAGGTTTCTTCTTTGGACTGGCACTAGAACTCTTTCGTTCTACAACCCAGATGATAGTAAAGCCCCCATCAGTAAGATGGTTTTATTATTGATGTCAAGAAACTACAACATACGCCGTTTCCGCGGTGAGTTGGGCAATGAATACGAGGAACTATCTTCGTCGTCGTCACGGAACCTTTTCCTAGGTGGGGTCTCTAGCTGTTCTGTATCGCTAGAATTGGGTATTTTGCGAGGAGATGTGGTGAATTGACGTGTGAGAGGCATCGTTGAGAATAGCCTGAGTAAACAATGGAAATTTAAATTAGCAAAGCTCTTTAGGGCAAGTTTAAACGCGTCTGAAGCACACGTGACTAGGCTTATCACGCTGATACACCTCTCCAAACACAAATGGGTAGACATAGAAATGGAATTCTAGCTTGACGGTAGATTGGAGCGCCATATAATTAAAAACAAGAAATCAAGAATATATTTAGCAAATTAGAATGTGTTCCTGTTCAACTAACTGACAAGTTGCTCCCGACATAGCGTGTATGATATGAAGAAACCGGCAAAGCTCTGCCCAATAAATATCTAGCGATGCGTGCTCACCCTTCAGAGTTTGGCTTGAGTTTTCTTCTTGTTCAACTCCTTTGCCTGATCACGTAACAAACGACGAAGCAATTTCCCACTTGGTGACATCGGGATGACTGATGCAAATTCCACACCTCCGAGCAAATGTTTATAGTGGACTTTGTTGTCCGCAACGTGCTGCAGATAATAATAAGAAAATTATTTGAAAGTAGCTCAAATTTGCTCTTACTTTGATGATGGACTTCTTGATTTCTTCAGCAGCAATCGCGCTTTTCTCAGCTCTTTCTTTGGCAGTTGCCGTTAATACGACGAATGCCAGAGGAACCTCACCGCCTGGATGACATATCACGAGAAGAAATAAGAGCCAAGGTTTGATTATGACTTACTGTAATCGTCAGGTATGCCTACAACACAAGCATTCGAAACATCAATATGGTCGAGTATGCACCCTTCAAGTTCAGCAGGTGCGACCTGGTACCCTTTCACCTTGGCACTGACATTAAAACGAGGCAAAACTTTTTAGCAAACAGGAATCTATGTACCTTCATGATTTCCTGCGAAATAGAAATTAAGCACCAACGTACACACATTAGCAAGACCACGGCAAACCTTTATACGATCAAGCACAAATACTTCGCCATCTTCACGAATCTTGACTTCATCACCTGTTCTGACCCAACTGAAATTGGGTAATCATTAGAATTGGCGGCAGAATCAAAATTGTGATGCTTGGTCGTCCTACCCATCAAGAAATGTGTCTTTGGTTCTACAGTTGGATCGATGAAAAAACAATATTCAAAAGGTGCCGTTTGAGACGCTTACGCCTGAAGATTGTTGGCATAGCCCAACGCGATGGAAGCTGTCTTTATTATAAGTTCCCCCGGTTCATCATAGCCGGCTAATGAACCATCAGGTTTCACAACCTTTGCGACTGTTCCTGGTAGAAGGTGGCCACTACCTAATCAGGATGGAGTCTGATTCAGTGATTGACCACAGATAGGAAATTCCTTACTGCCTGACAAGCCTCTTTTTCTAGTGATTGGCCATAAGGACGTAGCAGTGCATGTCTCGGTCATACCTAGAGCACACATAGAGCACAGAATGAGGATATATAGTCACCAAATTACCAGACGAATCACATACCGTAAGCCTGGCCTATATGGGCAGCTGGGAACATATCAAACAACTGCTGGTTAAGCTCGTGAGATAAGGGAGCCGCTCCACACATAATCGTTCTAATATGCTGAGGAAGATCGTAGGTTTTGACAGCTGGGTGCTGGTAATGGATCTCAGCGAAGACAACCCAGAAATACAGCTGCTTTTGAGTACCTTGCAGATGAGAACTACTTGTGGAGGTACTAGCCTAGAAGATTAGTAGGCGTCAGTTAGGCGGTACTTATAAGGCCATTGGAAACAGAGACTCGCATGAGGTGGTTTATGTGGTGACGAACAATGCTGTTAAGCATCTCGATAAAATTGAACTTAGGTATCACAACCAACGACATCTATTGAAAGTTGGTCAGTTTTAGTCCTCCGATAGAGAAAATGGCACTTACGCCACAGAATAGAACAAAATGAAGCTGGAATTGGTGTAAGATCGTAAGAATACAGTCACCTATCACTGCCAGACAATTGGGCGGCACTTACATTGATAACCAAACCATATATATCTAGGCAGAGAAAGTATATTATCATCATCATGAAATATAGTGTATATAAGATTAGGCTTACGATAAAGTGGCAGCACTAAATAAATGAGAAGGTCAGATCCTCAATGTGTTGATTTAAGCAGTTGTTACGCATTACCACCAATAGCAACATCACCTGGCCGATATCTTTGATCTTCCCAGTCACAATAATCTTGACCCACTTTGTTATGGACCGCGATCTGAATAACGTTCGCAATAACAGAAAAGTGAGGTATCGCCACAGCCTAAATAAATCGCGTCAGCTTACTCTAATAGATTTTGAGCAGTAGCTTTATTTAACGCACTTTTGGCCGTCCTGTGGTACCAGAAGAGAAACTGAGAAAAGCGAGTTTGGTCTTTCCTTCTCCAAGTTTGAGAATTCGTTCAGTATAAATCGTCTTGTTCCTTGCTCCAAATTCAACAAGGGTGGCGACAGTGACGTGGTCAGTGTGGATATCGTTCGACTGATTTTGAGGCTTAACATCGAATAAGATGATCCGTTCGGACGGTACACCCGCTTCAAGTGCGGCAGCAAGTGCGCTCGAAAGAGAGTCAGGATGAACAATGATGATAGATGCCTTGGTCTCTTGTAATTGATACACAAGTTCATTGCTTGTGAAATCCGGATTTGCCCCCCTGCCATGAATATGATGAGGATTTATCCAACGGTCATGGATTGTCATAGTACGAACGATATTACGCCTCCCAGTCTGTGAACTGCCCATATCGCGACAGGATAGTCTAGTTTGATCGATAAGATGTTGTGTATTGGACAAAACATTTTCATTACTTACCGACATGATTACGGCTGAAGAGAAGAACTGCGGTAGGTTCGTCAAGTTTTCACTTGCCAACAACATAGTACGACTACTTACCGACATCGTCTTCACCTAAAAAGTATTTAGTAACTATTACGGAGAGACAGGAGCCTTGAAACGAACCTATATTGTACTTGGAGCTCAACCCGTTTGCAAGTCCATGGATACGATATCGTAACTATACATAAGCAAACCAGGCGTCAACCCGTCGTTCCAAGATCGATAAATATTCGAAACGAACTTGTTCTTCTGAGATCTTATCCCCAGATTCGTCTTGGATCAACCAAGGTGTTTCTTTTTTCCTTTTTGGCCGTATGTCATGCCCAACATCAAACATAAACTGAGGAATAGTGAGATTATCTGGAATTGAGGGAAGACCGTCCACCAGAGGATAAATCTCCATTGCTAGAGGTGGAGGCGAAAGAGAATAAGCCTGAGTTGAAATCAGTGGGGAATGAAAAGGACGACCTCCATTTACTAATAGTGGGAGCAAGCGATGAGAAAAATGGCCCTAAGAGGCACTGGGAATTGAACCCGGAACCTGAGGTACCCGCTGCAAGTGGTAGGGTTGGTCTAAAATTGCTTCGAAAATCTATTTTTAGTTGGTACGTATCTTGTTCATCCCATGTATGTGGTCAGAACCAAGTTCAACCAAACAGTCAAATGGCGAAAGTTATGCAACCATTGATTGAAATAACCCCAACTATTTAATTCATGAAGTTCGACAAAGGCAATGGAAAAAATCAAGTACAACAATTCTACAATGATAGTTCTCATCCTGCCGTGAAGATGTGCACGTTGGAAGCGTTGGACCTGCTGGCCAATTTGAGGGGAAGGACCATGTCATAAAACTCAAGCTCAGTTTCTTCTGGAATGTTTAAATTTTAACATTGTAAAAACCATGCAGTGCACCCACGAAAGCGTGCACAATTGGCATAGTCTATGTAATTCCAGTTGGTGTGCGGTGTATGCGTTGGGGTTTTGTACCTACAAGGCCTTTATAGAGACAAAAACCGACCCCTTGGTCATAGCAGATTCCACGATGCTGCATTGCTGGTTGAAGTCACTCTTGTTGGCAATAATTGATTCTTAAAAGGGAATCGCATCATGGGAAGATCCACAGGTGCAGCAGTCGGCAAGGCGCCATTCAGGTTCAACTCGAGATGCTGGATGACAGTGAGTGTACTGAATTTACACACACATATCCTTTGCAGTAGATCTGAATAAGATCATGAGTGCTTGGACTCTGAGCACTGTCACCACATCAGTAACGTTTACACCAAAAGATCTATGTTACCAATGCCCATTCCTGTTCATCCAGGGTAATCAATTCTTCCCCAGTTATAATACCAGACTTTAGATCCCTTCGGAATTCGTAGTCGTATTCATGATCGACAAAAACCAATCGCGTTAGTGTTTGTAATATTTTCATCATTTTCTCTGCAGCTTTGCGTCGACCATCTGCGGTTCGTAATTTTACATAGGCGCAGAGATTGGGATCATCACCAGTGTTTATGGGCAGACGTGGAGGGGGACGAAGAACCAGTGTTTTGATGCTCGGAAAATGAGAGTTGAAAGAAAGGGACGAATGACTCTCGTGCTAAATCCATTACATAGTAAGCAAAACTGTTCACCCCGATGACTGCTTGGACGTACGGTGGGTAAAAATTGATGGATCTGAAGATGCTTAATGTGCGGCACCCCTTCTGCAACGAAATCCATGAAATCTAAAAAGTGGGACTGCTGTTTTCCATGCAGGTTTCGCTTCAGAAGTATGGTCAAACTCTTCAATTTTTTTCGACCGTAGAGGATGGAACTCAATACGGCTCTTTCGCGTGCAACTTCAAGCTGCGAATCTTCAAAATCAAGCTGTAACCTTTCCACCAGTGGGAATCGCATGTATCTGCCGCCATTAAATATTTGCGCAGGGCAAGCTAACGTTTTCACGTAAGGGAGAGACAGAGAACAGAGGTGATACACCCCATCCGAATGCAATTGTAGCGTTTCTAAGGTCTTCTGAGACTTGAGAAATTGTTCCAACATAGCACCTTGAATGAAATAGTTGTTGACAAATTTGGTCAACTTGAACATGTGATCGTCCAACATATACACCGATGTCGAAGGGTCTTGTAATCCACGTCCACGACATTGAGAAAGCATAGCCAATTCCTTCAAGTTTATACACCTCTTCAACGCCTGTACAAGACGTGCAATGTCGTCTGCGTGGAAAGCTGTTTGTCGTGGCATGACCAAAATGAGGTCCTGAACGCCTAGTGCAAGATGAGGTCTGCGCTTGAGAGACAGGCACCAGGCTCTGATGGGGCCAGCGCCTCGAAGATATGGAAAGCGGAAGGAAAGTACCCTTTGAGCCTCTCTTCGAAAGGGACGTGAGATGAAGCAGATGGAGTTCAAGTCGCGTCGTTTGAAGATTGGGTCCTCACATATGAGAGAACATATTTCAGGGGCAAAACAATCAAGGCCCGTCCTAGTAGACATAATTTGAACTGTGTCTGAACTTAACGAACAGACGAGGCAACTTGATGAGACCGCCCACACGTGATCATTCCACTGGGTCAAGCAGCCGATGCTCCAATTTCTCCTCGAACTAAAATAGAGGTCCCTCACACCAACTTCAAAGTTTTTTTTTCTACATACGTTCCATTTCCCCACTAGCTTTTGATGTCATTGGGGTAGGAGAAATAAATCAAAAGTGAATCAGAAATCAGCCAAAAATGTCTACCGTGAGGTCGCCTTTTTCAAAATCGTCAAAAATAAGACGATGAATGAAACGGGAAATAAGATCAAAGACGATCATTTCCCAACTTTCGGCACTGAAGATTACTACCAGGGACGTTTTAGCGCACTGGTGTCCTTCAATTACTCATAAACATCGCAGCCGTAACTTTGATTTCCTTCCCGCATGAAAGTCAAAATGTGATCTAACATAATGAGTTTCGGACGACGGAAAAAATTAATAATCTAGCAACTCACCCCCCAACGTCCTTGTCGTAAATCCAACTTCGCAATAGCAATAATAATCTGCGTCAACAAAGCAAAGAGAGAAAAAAATACATTAGACGGCTGCAGGTTAAATTTGTGAGCTGAAGAAGGCTTAAATTACGTACAAATCCATTTGCGTTTGAACACTTCAATCTCTTCACGACTCATCACTTTGTCCCTGTCTTGGCCTTCACCTGAATTCGACAGAGCGTACTCCTTTTGTAGAGCTGGGACGATGACCGATTCAAACCTATCCAAAAATCGTCTGCGCCATTCGCGTAACGTCCGCGCGTAGTGAGGACCAATATTCGCTATCGATTCTACGATAAGACGGCCTTTGGATCCTTCAGAGAGCGTGTTTGTCAGGAGTGTCAGCGTCGGTAGAAATCCACCTGGGAATACTGTACAATACGGATAGTCAGTTCTTTACATATGTGTCATGACCTATTGATCGCAAGACGCACTCTGGTAATCAGAAAGGGCCATGCGAAATGGAGAAAAAAAAGATTAGCAAAAAGCTTTTTATATCTCTCGGTAACACACCCATTTGCGAATAAAATCTATTTCTTGGATGTATCGTTCGAATCCTTCGCGACGTCATTAGAATCAATGGACGTCCCATACCAACAACTGAAAAACAAAAAAAAACTCACTTGCTTCGGGAATGCTGATGACTTGCACGACACCCACCGCACCCTTCCTCTCCATCGCCCAATCCACAATTCTCCAATATCCCTCCAAAAATTCCCTGCCTACCGCTTCTATCATCTCTATACTAACAAATCGGGAGAACCGGCCCTGCCATTCTGGCGGCATATTCCTATAATCCATAAGATGAACTCTGATCCGGTCTTCTAGCCCGTGCTCAGCGATACGCTTTTCAGCAAGAACTTGTTGGGCGCTGGACAACGTAATTGTATCTATCTCCGTGTGTGGGTACTGTTGGGCGATGCGGATGGCTAGGGCGCCCCATCCTGTTCCTATTTCGAGAATGCGCACGGGCTTTTCGGCGTTTGAAGGGGGAGGGATATGTAATTTTTCAATGATGTGCTGGAGCTTGCGAATTTGGGCCAAGTAAAGAGGATCTTGTTCTGCAGGTGCATCGCCGACCAGCGACCCGTGTGCTAATAATGATCCATTCGCCGGCACTGACGGAGGTGAAGTCACGAGTCTTTTAAGGTTCTGTCCTCCACTCCATTTCATTTGTGCTTCTTTTCCTATTACGAGATCGCCATCCAACTCTGGGAAGATGGCACAAGAGTATGTCATATCTTCTGATAGGAACCCTTTTCAAATGAATTAGCTTTCACGTATAAGGCGGCATTAGAAAGAAAGAAAAAACCAGCAAACATGTCATTTGATATGTCGTAGTGAGCAGAGATGTTGGACCGTGAGTTGCCAATTGTATTGAGAAACCGATAGGAAGTGATTTTCTGCGGTAAAGTGAAGAGGTAAGAGATTTTAGAGTCTAGATTCGACAGATTTTCTCTGTTCTCCAAAAATATCTTGACATGCAAGAGCCCTCAGATATTTGTGGTTCCATTTGTCAGTGATGATGCACAGACCTTGAATAACGAGACAAGGTCGTCACATTCAACATCGCCGTACATGTAAGCTTCTGCGAAACCAAGATCGCCCATGGCGCAAAGGCGGACCCAGAAACTATCATTAAGGACACGAAGCTCAGCCTTCAAATCCGGACGTCCATTAATCTTCCCTTCGTTGCCATGTTCAGGGAGCGGAAAAGTATAGATGTGGGAGTAAGTCAAAACTCGAAGATGTCCTATGGTGATTTTTTGCATCAACCTGTGTCGAATACGAGGTAAGCTCCCGTGACTCTCTTCTCGTTGTCAACGTACGCGACAACGGCTGCCTCAGTTAGACGAATGATAGGTGCCCAACCAGTGTTAAATGCGGCCTCAGCAACGCGATTCCACGCCCTGTCAGCAAGGGAAGATATAGAGAACGGTGGCTTGGAATCTGACATGATGAAGGGAAAGAAAGAAAAAGATGGAGGGAAGGTTTACGCCAAGATTTTGCCCCTTCTTATAGAAAATAGGAATGGAGCTCAAGTATCCCTCCGCTGACAGCCGTTTCGCCGTGTGGCATGAAAAATGAAATAAAAATGAAAATGAAAATGGTTATAACACCAGCATATCTACCTGTTTTTACAGACCAAGACATCCTCCATTTCTTCAGGCCAGAAAGCCTAGTTGCGCGCATAACCCCGAAGAAAGTTGATGAAGCGTATAATTGATTGATACGGATCATAACCAATACCTCTGATAACCCATATAGACCTTCCAGGAATCATGATGCGGCGCCACAGGATAGCTCGAAGGGGAAGATTTTTTTACCAGGAAATATGGATCCCAAACCGCTCAAAGTTCTCCAGAAAGGTCTTGCTATATTTATGGAAACAATTAGAAGGATGGGTTCAAAAGAATTCAGAAAGATAAAAATAAAACCTTGCCGATGCGTATCTCTTGTCAGTAAGACCAGTTTATTGCAGCAATAGAGTATATATGAGATAAAGAATACTTCATGAACTTTTGTAAAATATGTCACCGTTGGCTGCGACAAGCCTCTTCCTCCATCAACACGTCTATAAGATCTGCAGCATCCGCCTTTTCGTGGCCACATTAACTTGAATGCTGTCTGCACAACATGACGGGCCCAGACCTTGAGTCATGAGCATGTATACATGCCCGTTTTCGAGCTTTTCTAATGACGATGATGATGGCAGGGCTGAAGGAGCAGTAGGTTCTGCCCCTTTCTCTGAGTTTTGTTCCTAGTCAATAGAATGACGGATCTATAAACTCGAAGATGCACCGCTGCAACTGTGCCTTGACTTCATTCTGAAAGGTACTGATTGTTGTGGGAGAATCGTTCATCGTTTTCCCAGAGCGAGAATTGGGTCGGAACTTCAAGTCACTAGGGTTGTATAATTCCCCCAGAAACTGCAGCACGAGTCACAGTCCAGAATGCCTCCCAGGCTGTACGCCCTGATGAACGTGAGTACTAAGTACCAAATAAATTCCTCTGATGCCAAGATAGTTGTCAGAGAAACGTTGAAGCTTAAATAAATAAGCCCTGGTAATTATCCTTCAATTCATTCCATCCAGACCAGGTTCAGTTGATCTCAAGAGGGCACCGGGAATCAAACCCGAACCCGGGGTTGGGGGGTGCCGGAGGCTTAGAAAAAAAATATTTTTGGGGGTCAAACTTTGAAAACTTGCGTATTAAGTACTCCACGGTGTAGCACACAATAATACAGTCCCTGGACAGACTTATAGATTAGTTGTTCCTCATTTAGGACAGATGTGTAATTTAGACCCGGTGGAAACCTTGCTTTACAGCAAGGTAATTTAGGTCAGCTGGGCCAAGTTTTTTGACTACTGATGGTCCAGTGAAAGGCAAGTTAAGACTTCAGAATAACTTAGACCATGTACAGCTCACATATTTACTGTTTATATACATCCTCAAAGATGGTTATTTCTAGTTATCCAAAGTGTTGCAGCTTGGGCGGCTCAAGTTCTAAGGTCAGAAGGGAGCGGAGCCTGAAAATGTGGGAAAAACATACCACATTTGGATGAAAACATACCCGATATGGGTTGGGGACAAGGCCTTAGAGAAAAAAATCTACCCCGTGTAGTTTTCGAATCTTGGTTCCCCCTTGGTTGATCTAGTTGGAGAACTTGGAGAATCTGTCCAAAGTTGTTATCTATGACGAGGTGTGGGCTCGCCGCCCAAGACCCGGATGTTTCCTCAGGCTAAAAGATCAACTCGGGTACGTTTTTTCACTTGATTCAGGAATATCTATGCATCGATGAGGTATATTTGAGTGAATATTAAATCGACAACAGCACTCATTACATAAAAATTGGGTGGGATGGGGTCCTGGGGAATTTAGTCCTCTGGGACGAAATTTGAGATCGTGTGCTACCCCTTTGGTACTGAGAGAATACTTATTCAGGTCACAAAAAACTCATTATGATACAAGAATAGGATACTGGCTAGTGTTGAACGGACTTATCTTCACGGCCTGAAAAAAATTGATCATATAAATGGATTCCAAGGAGGAAGACTTCTATGAGCACATCCAAGTTCAATTCATAACATACGGTGTCTACAGACAATTAAATTTCGCTCTCCCGATGAACCGTTGAAGACTGAAATAGTTCCTAAAATAAAAGAAAATATGTAAATGACATTCACCTAGTGATACATATGAACAACACAAAGCAAGTAATAATGATACAAAATAAAATTCCCAAATCCATGATTTCAACCTCTTAGAGTCAACCCTTGGCCAGCATTCCTCGTTCTCGCCGTCTGTCGTGTAACCACCCCTTTCGTTGGAGACTCTGTTTCCGACCCCGATGTGGTCACTGAATCATCGCTACCAGGCATCGTCGTATCCCCAAAATTCTCTCCGAATCTCAAACCCATTGACGTCTTCCGAGTCTTAGACGTCAACAAACTGTGCCCAATACTGACTCTACGCTGCAAAGCGGGAGAAATCAGATGATGAGGTGTAACCTGCCCGATATAAGGGTCATCATCGGATGACGACAACGATGACGTTGAGTGGACATCCGAATCTGATGAAGGTAAGGAATACGCTTTCCTGAACTGTCGAGCTGGAGGCGGAGGAAGGGGTAGCCGAAGAGCGGGAAGAGGGTCTGAACCAATGAGGTCGTAGAGGTCCAGAGAATTACAATCACCATCGGCATCGCTATCTTGGCGCTTCCTCTTCTTCTCTGTCTTCGATGTGAGCATCGACTCGGGAATACTAACCGATCTTCTCATCGGCAACCTCTTTCTCAAGTCCAACACCCTACTACTGCTCGACAAATTCTCGCCGCCTGATCCATCCAAACTAGTCGTATGTTCGCGCTCCGTCTTCCTCTTCCCTGATGGGATGAAGACACATTGGAATCTGAGACGCTGATGCTCAGAGTTATTAACGGTCCGAACATGTCTCTTCCTTTGTGGTAGTGAGGGAATACCGAACCCGCCATATCCATCGTCTTGTGCTTCCGTCACTGGGAACGGTACCATCTGCGTTAGCGCAGCCTCCACCCATCGCCGCTCGTCTTCACTTTCATTACTACTCGCAACACTGCACGCTGGGGATGCATGTAGGCTCGCCTTCTTCGACGTTGACCTTGTTCTAGGCTTCATGCTAGACTTGAGTTTCTTCCCCGATGAACCAGACTTCTGCTCCGCCGCCTCGTCCTCCACCTCTTCACGTCTTCGTTTTTTGGCTGCACCAGGGGTCATAGCAGCAATGCGATCAACAACAGAAACAACCACTAAATTCTCCTTTTCATCTTTCCCATCCACATTATCAACCGCCAATCGTCTCCTTTTCGAAGGCGACCCACATAACTGGATCGAAGACAACGGCGTCCGTCTCCCTGCATGATCACTCGAACGTCTCAAAAGTGGCGACACAGGTGACGAAGGAATAATTGGGAAAGGCCCAAACAGCTTTTGCGGACGTTGGGGTGACTGAATCCTGGCTCCAGCTTCGCGCTCGAAGACAGCAGGAGGAGTGGCGAAAGAAAATGAAATGGGAGTACGCGGAAGTGAAACAGTCGCTACAAACGCGGGTTCGAGAGTTGAAAACTCTTTTTGTTGTTCAACTTTCGGCTCGTCCGGCAGAAGACCAACAGAGGACAGACAGTGTCGAATTACTAGACTCCAGCCTTGTTTTGGAACTGGCATACGAGCATACGATATATTCCAGTAGTCAATGAAAGCTTCAGCTGCCACAAGTGGTACTCTTTGACGAAATATAGCATCAAGGATGTCCGACAACTCTTCAAGAGTAGCCAAATTCTCAGGTAGAGCGCGGATACGGACAAGAATATGCTGATACAGCGGGATAATCTAAATAGAATGAAAGGTTAACACAGAACGGTAAAAAAAAATGGAATGCTTACATCATAAGTAAAATGATCCTCGGTCCACGCGCCATACTCATCTCCAAGCCACACACATAAACTCTCTTTCAACATCTGCAACACACTCAGACAAAACTCAACTGGACAATTCTCCACAACACCCATCAGAGAACGCGCAAGCCACATTGCTATTGCTTTATTCCTGGGTTCAGGTGGATATGTTGCACGCATGGTATCAGACACCAACTCGAAGAGATTTTGAGGGATGTCACGCATCTCGGAGGATTCGAGATGGGAGAGAAGATTGTCGACGAGTCTGATGGAAGATGTTGGAGAGGCATCTGGGGTTTGGAAACATGATACGAAGTCTGCGATGTTGTCTAAGATGGTGGAAGAATCTACGCCATGGTCGAGAGCTTTGTTGGTCGTGTAGTTGAGGAGGTCTTCCCATAAGGAATAATCATCGCTACCGATGTTCCATGTATGCCGACCGCTACAGAGAGAGAGCTCAAGTTAACCTGACAACACCAAAGGAGTTCATAGCCAAAGAAAAAGAAACCTACGTGAATGGCACCCCAAGAAGTACCACAGCTCCTTCCCAATGACCTTCTCCATCTCTCCACTGCTCAACACTACTCCTCCACACCGCGTTCGTAAAATCTTGCGTCCATTTGAATCCTTCCTCCCTAGCCCCACTGATCGCGCCACCTTCCTCATACCCCCAAAAGGCACGAAGAGCACCAGCACCACATACTCCTAACACACTAACACATAGAGAAACCCATTTATTCCGTGTCGATTCTCCAGAATCACTTTCGAAAACACCGTCCAACCTCGCATTCTCGGGTACAAGCGACGCCTCTTTCTTCATCAAACAGGTTAATAAGGCTTCAGCAGCTGGAATGAGAGGTCCTTGAGGAAAGATAGTTTTCATAGTTTGCCATAGCCCGTTGACGACAACGAGGCGGAGTTCGGCATTTGTACAGTGGGTTGTACGTCCTAGAACGAAGTCGTCTGAGCTAGGGATAGTGTCGGCTGGAGCTGAAGCCGTTGCTGGTACTCGCTTTGGCACAAAGTCGAGTTCGGAATCTTCAAGAGCATCAACCAGATACTTCACGGCTCGTAAGCCAAACATAGCCGAAGCATCATCATCTCCCGTTTCTGTAAGACAGTCACATCAATAATCGGAAGTATGAAGGCTAGAAAGACACAAACCTTGGAAATAACCGACATTAGCCTTGAGTAGACCAGCCCAAATTTCAACAGCATTTGACTAAACCGATATAATCTCATGAACATCTCGGCAAAAAAGAGCAAATAAGAAGCTTATAACCCACCGGCAACTCAGAGCCATCAAACACAGGCGAGGCACCAAGCGCGATCCACCACGTCCTCATCATCCCTTTAAATACCCATTGCGTTGACATCTCCTCTCGTGTCAGACATCGAATGTCCTCAACCGTCGACACCTGTTCGAAAATCGGTTCCACGACCCCTTTTAAGGACTTGAACTCTGCCGTCAAAAGTCCAGGGAACGAAGAGAATAATGATCTCGGAAGAAGCAATGAGCCACTCCAAGGATAATCGGCTCCATTGTCATTGGTATTCTCGGAAAAGCTGACCATGTACTGCATCACATCCACTGCGTCTTGACATGTTCTTCCCGGCTTGGCAGCCATTTGCTGTAATATTTCAATGGAACACCAAAGAGGATCACTACTAGATAATTCTTCGCCGAGGAGAGCGCCTATGGTTGAAACCCCCGCTTTACATTCCACGGCGGTTTGTAACATCTTGAGATGGATTCGACGCGCTTCCTTCGTCTGCACACGTACTTCATCATCTACCTCCAACTCTTCATCTGAATCAACTGGAAGTGGTGGTTGAAAGTAAACCCAAGCAAGAGGTCGTATTAAGAGATAACCCAGAGCACGGACAGAGGACTTCTTGTGTTTCAGACCCATGCACAGTAGACATGAAATAATTTTGATGACACGCATATCTTCACTGAGTCTTGAACCGAGCAGAACAATGAAAGACGCAAGAACGCTGAGTGCCCAAACAGGACCTTGAGCAGGATGTTGTGGATCTTCGGAGGCCAAAGTGGTTTTCAAAGTTCGCGAGATAGCCGCTTCGTTGGGCTTTTCAGGTGAGTTCTTGCTTGGAGAACGAGTTGCAGTGGTAATATATGTAGCAACTGCGCGAGAAACCTGAGTATGAATCGGAGACACTGGAGTATAAGTGGAACCGAGCGCGAAACCGCCCAACGCGTGGCATGCTTGTGTCCGTATTGCGAGCGTGTTGGCTAGGAGTTTGGATAGAATGGAAGGAACGAGCGGGGCAAATGCAGGAACAAAAATAGTAGGTTCGTGGATACAGAGGTCGTGGATTGCCTAGGTTGTTTAAGGCATCAGCAAAGGACGATGACAAGACGGAAGATAGACGTACCTTTAGACTGTCGCTTGCGGAACCCTTTTTACCTTCCTTACCAAGTTCGCCATCTATGCCACGACGTAACGCGTACGCGATACGGTCGGCCGCAGGCCCGAGGATTGTAGCGGGTAGACGTTGAGCTTGTAGGAGACATATGGACAGAGCACATGTCTTGCGTGCGTTTGGTGTTGGGAGATCGTCCGCCAAGGGAATAGCAAGAACGGCGGTCAAGATATCACGAAGTTGTCCCTCTGAATGAAGAATTAATATTGCCAAATAAATTAACACATCGTTGCGTACCGTGAAAGACATTGAAAACTGCAGATACGGATAGTATGAATGTTAGCAGCTTGATGGCAGAATGGGATGTCGTGCACAAGTCTCTCGCATGTTTGACTTGTTCTTCCGTCATGCCACCCTTCTTTTTCGAAGGACTCTTCTCTGGCGAAGGAAGAGTGACCTTTGGTAAAACTTCGTCTTTGCTCGAGTGGGAAGAAGGGGCCAAGGGGTCAATAAAGGCACGGCCAAGGTCCCGCACAATCGCGTCAACAAAGGCTTGCGCGTTTTTCCTGAGGGGTTGAAAAAGGGGCCACGACGCGTCGGCATCTGTCGCGTTGGTGACGCTGGCGCGGAGCCTAGCGGCAAGAACATTATAACCTTCAATAAGCTGGCCTAGGTTGTTGTTATGCGGGCATTCTGCGAGAATCTGGGACACAGGATAGTCGAGATAGTGGAGGTCCAGGAGAGCGTCGCTCGGTACTGGAGTCACATCGCGTTGTTTGACGACTTCTGGGACAGCTAAAGACAAGCAATTCTTTTTCAAAATAGATTTTTTCGCCACAGGTCGGTGCTTGGAGGAACCTGGTGCGTCTTTTGGTGGGGTAGATAGACAGTGGAATGAATCGTGGCTGGCCCATACGACTGTGCGGGTGAAAGGACCTACTCCGGAGAACTTGTTCTCCTTGTCTTTGTCAGTTCTATGAGAAGAATTGGGAGGCGTTAACAGACTCATGACTGAGGAAGGAAGAGAGAGCTAGGTGTCACGCAAATGACCAAGGCTCTCTGTCACTCATTAAACGCGCCATACGCGTCCTTTGTCTCTGTTTGGCACATCGTCACGCGCGTCCGTGACTCTGAGGCTTGTGACAGTGCATCGATGGTCACCAACCGTGTGGCAATGAGAAAACTGGGGTTCAGAGTGCTTCACGATTCTCAGATCATGAAAAGACTACCTGTCGACCATCTAGAAGGTTGAACTGAAAGAGAAAAGAGGCCGACAACATGCGTCAAAGACGATGAGGTTGGTTGGTGCATGCACAATGATGCCTATATATGAATTGTGGCGTTCCAGGAAGAGCTGAATAATACAAGGATACTAGGAAAAGAAGATTAAGGAATGAAATGAAAGTGCATTCCGAGATTATGACGGGTAACAAGTAGGATATCATGGATCCTGAGATAACTAAGGCCAGTCACCCCCCAAGCAGGCGTCGTACTAAATGTAGAGTATGCACAAAGTCAGTGACATGAGATAGCGCTCACCTGTAGTTGACAATGAGATAACCCTCAGTTGAGAAAGATTAGCTTTCTTAATAACGAGAGCAGTGAAGAAGTAAACCACTGACCTTAAAGAGGTTCAATATAGTATCATCTGGAGCTGGCGAAAAAGTGGAATTAATATATAGAAACTGGAGCAACAACAATTCTTCATCCATGACGTCGAAAGTATGAACCAATAAACTTACTAAAGGCTCTCCACTTTCCCATTCCAATTTTCTTCTCAAGAATTGAATCACAGCTTGAAATCGATAGGTAGCCGCAATCTTGTGCATGTTCTGTCTCATGATTGGTGCATTCCCAACGCCTCTGAAGCGCACAGAAACTATATGGACAATTATGTAAAGCTTATCAGGAGATAAGAGCTAGATATTCGTACCGTTGGAAGAATCCTTTTTCTTGTATGTTTCAAATACCTTTAGTGTTTCGTCTTCCGACTCATTATTCATATTCCACGTTGAAAGGCCGCAAGCACCTTGTTGAGGAGTCAATTCAGAGTTTACAGCTGTTGGGTCCATGCTACAATTCGAGAGCCAGGAGCAAGAGGTCGAGAGCGCTGCCAGGAGAAACCTAATTAGAAACATACAGTTAAAGAAACGCCCAAGTAAGTCCTATATATAGTAATTCTTTGTCGAAGATCTAGAATCCCAAAATACATGTCAATGTTGCCCAGTATCAATAATATTAATGAGGGTCCCGAGAACGGTGTAAGGCTCAAGGCAACTGCGTTCCAAGCTTCAAATGACTAGCACAGCCTTTCAACCCTGTGACTGTTACGTACTAAGTAGCTGCCAAAGGACATGCAGACTGCAGCACTGAGAAGAATCACAGATACGTACCACTAGGCACAGGAGTCCAATGACAAGGACCAAGTGAGTTTGACCTAACTTCTATGTCAAATTTTTCTCAATAATCTCTTGACTTTCACTTGTCAAATATGATAGGTGATGTTTTCAAACCTGAAAAATACTCTAGTCACTGGGGGCACTTTCAATGCCGCACAAGGAGATATCCATCATCATAATTACCTCGGTGGACGCAAGGGTGAGCAACTCACCCAATTATTATCTACAAACTCTGAAGAGTCTATTGGACTGGGAACTTATAGGTATAGACTTACTATACAGTTCAATCGCCCCCGGCGCATTCCACAATTCTGCCGAACGATACGATCCTCCTAAATGCCACCCCGCCACACGTGTCGCTGTGCTGGAGTACATCATGAAATGGATTAACGACCTTAATAGATTGTGCCTTTTTCTATGGCTTTATGGTCCTGCTGGAGCAGGGAAATCGGCTATCGCACAAACCATCGCCGAAAAGTGCCATGAATTAAAAATTTTGGCTGCCAGTTTCTTCTTTTCCCGGACAGCGGTGGGTCGTAACGATGAAAGTCGGCTTATCCCTACCATCGTTTACCAGCTTTGTCAATCAATACCGGCGATTAGGAAATACGTAGAAGATACGCTTGAACAGGACCCATTGATTCTCTCGCGCTCTCTGGAGGCACAGTTTCACGGTTTAGTTGTCGGACCTCTGAATCACGCATTCCCGTCCAAGGGAGACGGCAGGAAAAGTCCACAACCAGGCCCAACGCTTATCATTATTGATGGACTAGATGAGTGCGGGAATGGAAAGGCACAACGTTACATTTTAACTGTTCTCGCTGGTGCGGTCAAGCAACTCCCCTTTCCTATATTGTTTCTGGTTGCCAGCCGTCCCGAACAGGACATTCGTGATATATTCAATTCCACATTACTGGCTCCCACAACTGCACGCCTTGCGCTGGACGACTCCTACCTCCCTGACAATGACATTGAGGTGTTTCTCAAGTCGAGATTCGACGACATCAAGAAAGACCATGAATTAGGTGAACTCCTTCCTTCGTCGTGGCCATCTGCATCCCAGATACAACGCCTCGTTCAAAAATCATCTGGGCAGTTCATCTATGCTTCTACCGTCATGAAGTACGTTAACTCTCCCCGACACCGTCCCACTCAGCGACTGGATGTCATATTCGGAATTACCAATCCAGGCAATGACACGCCGTTTGCTGAACTAGACGCGTTATATCTACATATCTTTTCCTCTGTCAGAGAAATCGATAAAGTCTTGGAAGTGCTCTGGGTCCTTCTCCTTCTCACCATCCACCCAACTACAGGAATGACACCCTACTTCGTTGAAGACTTGCTCTTTCCTCAGCGTGGTGATCTCTACATGACATTGAGCGATGTGCACTCTATTATAGATATTCCCCTTATCAATCTGGCAAAAAAGCAGCCAGTCCGCATTCTACATGCATCACTTGGGGATTTCTTATTGGACAAATCTCGCTCTCAAACATTGCACATTGATGCCGAACATGCCCATGCGACTTTAACAAGGTATTTGCTGAAGCGGATATCATACGAACCAAGCACATACGAACCAAGCATTCAAGGTAACCAGCTTAAATCCATTTAAAATTCCTGGCTCAAAATACTCCCGTTCTGCACCATTATTTCTTAGATTCGCATAGAGTTGCATTCTATAGCGCTCTGATACCACAGTGTACGCTAGCTTATCCCACCGAAGAGCTTTTGGAAGATCTTCGCAAATTCGATATCCTTAAATTTATAAGATCCGGAACGATCTCATCTTTTTGGATCATTGCGCACCTACCACCTTTA
The DNA here is from genome assembly GCA_015039465.1 of Phlegmacium glaucopus. Taxonomy (NCBI): domain Eukaryota; kingdom Fungi; phylum Basidiomycota; class Agaricomycetes; order Agaricales; family Cortinariaceae; genus Phlegmacium; species Phlegmacium glaucopus. The sequence goes on along the minus strand of MU129988.1, from coordinate 468,020 downwards.
TTTATGTGGATGGAGAAACAGGTACACAATCATTTACAAATTCAATAATGATGTTTTGATTAAGACCCAAAGTAGGCGGGGAACCATGACGCAGGCCTTTATCTCCATCATCTCCAGTGCTGGGATAAGTATATGAAAAACAAGATGACACAGCTATTTCGTCTTTCTTCGCAATTAGGTCTTAATTTCATTGCTTCCCTGGTACTACCCGGCTTTCCAAATACGGTCCATGATGTCAAAGAAATCCTTGTGGATGGCCTTGATGTTGCAATAATTGATGATTTCGTGGACGCAGACGACAGGACTCTTTGTATGATGGATTTCAAATATGGGCCAGAGAAATTTACGGATTATCACTTGATGATATCGCAATTACTCAACGATCCCCTCCGGTCGGGGAGTTTTTACGTTGATGGTGATAAATTTACGAGACTCGCAACACGGTTTACTGAATATCTTCTAAAACATGCGTACGTTCAGTTCCACTCACTGATATTGACCATGATCAATGATTGATGCCTCTCGTATTCTAGAGCGGCGCAGGCATCAGGAATGTTAGAAAGCAGATGCAGAACAGCTTTGCTATACCTCCCACTGTGCCTTTCGAAATCATCTCCATCGACAGAACTTGCGACATTGCTAGAAGGGCTTAACATTCCTCCTACAATTTATGACAAGGATCTTGTTAAGAAAGAAAAGGTGCTTGAGGCAATAAGTGCTTACCTTTCAGTAAGTTTTTGTACCTTCCGTTTTGGCTATCACTTAAGGTTTATTCTATACTGTAATAGAGATCTACTGCTCCTAAACTTTCAGAAGTTTCAATCAACACCCCAGCGACTCGGAAACCGGACAAACCCCAAGGTGGACGTTTTATGAAATTTCTACGACTCAAGCGGGGAGATTGAGGCATGGATAATCGGATGGCATTTGTTGAAATTTTATCCCCAGCGGCTCAACCATTGTTTTTTTGGTGAAAATGAAAACCTGGAGTGCACATGTATCGAAATGATACAAACCCAAAAAGAAACCGGGCATACCGATACTAAGTAATACAACAACAATAAAGGATACTGAACCAAAAGTAATAAAGATAGAATAAATCAAAAAAAGAATTGCCTCGGATTTGAACACGAAGTGGACTGAAGAGTTCGGGATATCATATCAATCAGCAGATCTGATCTGCTACAAGTACAAGTCCTTCTAACCAACCCCGCCTTGGATATCACTGTGTGCGCCGAACTTGGCACACATTTGTTCGTCTAGCACTTGACTGATTTGGTGAGCTAGCCTTTTCGCTTGCATTATATCTTGCACGTCGATTTGTGATGTCCCCATGTCGGTAATGACCGCATATGCATGCTGGAGTGCATCAAGATGAGCCGAGGAAGTTTTATTCTGCAACGGACTCGTTTGGTTTCGTCGTAAGGGTTGTGGGTACATTGCTTGATGGGGTGACTCGTTTATCAGTTGCGGGGCGGTTTGAGATCGCTCCCGCCGTCTAGATCGGAACGGATATTCGCCTAGAGAAGGGCTCAGGATACATTCATCATCCGACTGCTGCGAGTCTATCGTGTTCGTTTCAGCTTGCAGCGACTTGAACAGTCACAATGCCTGACTTACCACTCATTTTTTCTGTAGAATCTTCCTCCACTTCCGCACCAAGTATGTTTTGTAAGTCTGGAACAAAATGTGGGAATGCTGGATAACGTGGATGTAGATAATAAACAATACCAGTATGGTTCTGTAACTGCTCCTGCACTTGCTTCAGATCTTCTGCAGACGCGGCTTGTTCCCAGCTATCATAATCATCTGAAATTACAATTGGCTCAAGGACTGGTGAATCCCTGAGAGCATGGTCAGAGCGGTTGGACGTAGGTCCAGGGGCAGGTCTGTGCTCTGCTCGAGAAGATGCTGACGGTTGACCTTTTTCAGTTCTCTGTCCTGATCCAGAGGGTTGACTACTAGAACGAGCGTGCGCAAATAATGCAGAGGAGGTTCTGGTCACGGGTTCCGAGGCTGATAGTTTCGAGACACGTTGGTTTGGTGGCAGATCAAGATCAGACCCCAAAGCTCGTCCTTTCCCTTTCCCCACTTCAGATTTAAGAAGCGTTTCGGGATCGATTTTTCGTCGCTTTGTCGAACGCACTTTGATGATGATCAATGACTCTCGGCATTTTACTTGATGTGAATGAAAACTTACTGTCAAGATCAGCTGCACGTTTAATGCCAGATATCGTCATTGCATCAGATGAATGGCGTCTTTCGGGAGCCCCAGGATTATTCGGGTCTTGAAGTTCAGAATCAAAGCTTCCTCCAAGAGGCTTTGTATTCAAATGAGGAACATCTCCACTATGGTCCCGAGGGCTCTGTGGACGACTTCGTTGAATCGGCGTTATGGTTCCATGAGACCTGGAATCATCTGAAGCGTGCTTTATGCCCATGTTCACAAGGTCGGCTTCACTTATATTGAGCTGTTCAAATAAACCAAAAGCGGAGTTCCCCACTTTAGGTGATGTCAATTCTCCGGACTGAGAATCAGGGACAATCACCTAGTGGATCAAAACAAAGCAGAAGTGAATAGAGTAAGACACCAAAAGATGAATGATCACGCACCACACTCCGCGATTCCGAATCAAGAGAGATGCCGTCAGCAAGACTATCCTCACAGAAGTCTGCCCAAGCCTTGAGACAAGTTTGAATGAGAAGTGGGTAATCATTCTTAGGGATATCGGGCCGTGTATGGTAAGTCGCTCGCCAAAACGTTTGAAAAGCTAGAGGCCCATGACCTCGAACTCGGACAAAAACTGATTGGATGAACGGTGCAATGGCATTGAGGATAGTTATGGAAGGTTCCAGGAGAGCCAGTTTGTCCAGAGATGCACAATAGATAGCAATGATCTAGAATAAATGAGTTCGGGTTTTAATTGGCAATGTCAGCAAAGTCCAAGACTAACTAGGTCCCTGTGTTCATCATCGGAGAGCAAAGTATCTTCGTCGACTATCCAGCGTACCATGCCGGCCTGTAAAGAAGATAAGAGGTGAACAAGCTCAGATTCCACGGTCGTAGGGATCAGTTCTCCCAGGAAGCGGAGTAGGTCTAGGCCTAAATCAATTTGTTCCTCGGAATGGCAGTATGAGGATAAAAGCACAGCGTTGACGGACGCCAATAAGTCAGTATTCAGTTTGGAATGTTCGGAAGATGAGACTCGGAGGAGTATCTTCAAAAGAGCTGGTGTTTGCTTTAGTCTATGTGATGGGCATCAGAATGTGCGACAGGCCAGCAAAGAATAACTCACGAAACCAATCTCGCTTCACCAAGCAATTTGAGAAAGTGAGATATGACGGCATCCTTCGTTTGAGCTGTCCTCGACGCTATGACGGTTGCTCGGCTAAAGATAGCCTCCCATATCCCAATTTCGGTGTCGGACATGTCCCATACGCTGCAAGAGGGACGTTTAGCAGGTGTCCAAAAGCAAGAAAAGCGCCAATCTCACCCAAAAGGCATCACCAAGAAATACAACAAACTTGTCCAATCGTCTTCAAAAGTTGCCAACGGACTATTATTCGCCAAAATGAGCCACAATTGTCTCGTCACCTCCAGGCCTTCTTGACTCTCGCTCCGAACGTGAAGAACATGGAGCACGGTTGGAATCCCAACGGCAATGAGATCCGCACAGAGTTGACTCCACAAATTCTTGACTTGGACATCCGAGAGGGAAAACTGTTTCTTTAGGAGCGTAGCTAAGATAATCTCGGCCGGCGAACAGAGCCATGAAGACTCGAACACGTTCTTCATTACCCCCCAAAGTTTCCCTACGAAAGAAAGGTATCGTGCCTGCGTATCAGGTTCTTCCAGTGGCGTTGAGAACTTGGCCATAATGGAAGCCACCTTTCCCGCAAACGACGACGAGGATGTAAGGTGTAGGTGTCCTTGCGTCAGTTGAGCTTGAACAAGCAGCAATCCTTGCCAAATGTGGACGAGATCTGGCTGATCAAAAATATTATTTGAGCGTGACTTTCCGGCTGATTGGCGTATCAACTCACCGAGAGTTCAAGCATTGACCCTGAGAGGAACGCTTGGACAAGGGATGCCCATATCTTCGAAAGCTCTTCCCAGTGCACTGATGCTTCCGTTTCTGATAGCGGTCTGACCTGGTCGACGGACGATGTTTGTGGAATGGTGATGGAACCCACGCTAGAGCCGAGAAAACTTCCGTCTATAAGCGCAGAAGAAGGTGCGATGTCGCTTCCAAGATCGTCACTTCTAAGCAAGGATGGTGCAACCCCAAAGCTACTCATGAATCTGCACAAAATGGAGCAACCTTCTGTTCTTTCAGAGACATCATCGCTGTTAACCAGGGCAGTAGTGCATTCCAATGCCATTTGCACATCATTAGTTGCACCTTGTCTATCCTCCCCAGGTTCCCCCGCATTAAGCAAAGTCGCGACAAGAGCTGTCCCAAGACCGTGCCTCACGTCTTGGCGTAAAACCAAATACGCACGATCTCGTACGTCTAGGAAGGTAGAGATTTCTTTCTGATCATGTTCATCCGTTACTGTCATAGGGATACGAGAGAACGCCCAGATGGCAAGCTTCCACATATGCGGCTGGATGGCACGGATGAATGTCTGGCGGTGACCTGAGCATCGTGCGAAGACGGAAAATATGAATTTGAGGGATCGGGGGCTTGAGTAAAAGGAATAGTCCAAAAGGACAATCAAGCAACAAGTGACAGATATTGCGAATGATGGACCTTTGCCTTCCCAAAAAGGCTCGGCGGCCAATGCAGCTTGAAAGATCGCAGGTAATCGAATTTCGGCGCTCAAGCTATACCGCCTTGAAGTTTGTCCATCAATGTATGTTTGTACAAGTTCGAAAATTCTGCCTCGAAAACAATTAGACATCGCTGGAGAATGCAGTTTAGCGAGTGTAAATCCGCTAAGCGCCATCGCAGCACTAGATCTGATTGCGAGAGAGCCGAAGGTCAGATGGTCGAGAACCAAGGGTAGAAGTACAAGGAAATCGTTGACGAAAATGGGATGTTGCTTAAGAATACAATGAATAGCCTATAAAGCGAGATGAGCGGGAAAAGGAATGTTTGAAAACGCAGTCCAACCTTGAAAGCGTCAATTTTTACTATATCTCCACCTAATTCCAGAGTAATCATATTCTGGAGTGTAGAAGTGATGATCCGCTTTTCGCGTACCAAGACTGGTAGGGGCAATTGCTGGACTTTGAGAGCCCAGATCACCATTGCATAAATCTTTCCTGGATTAAGTAGCGGAATTTCCGGTGTTTTACAGAGGGAAAGAGCATCGGACAAGAGAGACGATAGTTGATCGTCTAGTAAGCAAACCAAAAAAATTAATAGGGAATACTGAATAGGAATTTGCAAGACCTACTCGTAAAATTGGAGTACAAGGACTGGAACGTGAAGATATCGGTCATGAATCGAAGGGCGTGATGGCATAGCGTGGCATTATTAGTTGCAATATGGAGTTCATCGCAGCTTAAAGAGCGATCAGAATAATAGGATCGACCAGCATGCTGAGACTCGAATGGACTGGGTAAGAGTCGTACTAAGTCTCGAGAGATGCATTCTGTTATTTGCGAGGATTGCGCTTTGAAAATAGTTAATTGCGGCAGGGGCTTGTCGACCATAAGAATGTCATGTATCTGGGAGCGTATCCTAGTGGAAAGCACGTTATATGCTTCCACGAGGTCATGAGTTGTGATCCAATCTTGTCCGGGATCCTTTATGGATTCAGATAGGGTTTGGATTGGCGATGCGAAACAGGTTTCGGACATGGTTGGTTGCATTGGTTGTCTTGCTTCAGCACTGGATGCCATATTGTAAGGGATATATACAGAGTGAGAATCAATACTAATGTGGATGGCAGCTGCGTTGCCGCCCTCTTGATAATGCTGGGGTTTTTGACGCTGCAGAATATTTATCTTGGAAGGTCCGAGGGAGTTGTTTTGCAGCAAAATACGTTTCTGGCTATTTTTCAATATGATATGGGGAAGATACATGAACCCCACTGGGATGATAATTGCAGCTGGGTTGAATACAAGTGAGAGGGACTACACGCGGTAAAAGCGAACTTGAGAGAGATGATTCAGATGATTCGGTTGTGAGTCATCTATTCCATTTCCATGTCCTTGCAGTTCGTGGATTGTCGAAGATTCTTCCGGACGTTCAAGGTCAGTCCTGTCCAGGGATTCAAATATCCCTTTGAAAGAATTAGCCGCCTGCGCCGACATAGATATGGGAGTATACTTACGACCACTTCGTGTGGCAGGATGTGGTCGCTGGCAGAACTCGAGCCGTGGATGCTGCACGATAGTTGACTGGGAAAACGCGTCGATCAAAGGTCACGTGACTAAAACCTGCCGAGTCATCTGCCCCTGTACAGGGCTGAGGGCTCCGCTCTAATTCAAAAGTCTCCGGCAGCACTAGCGCTCGGCATCGGCATGCAGGACTCTGCCTCTTTCTTTCTTTTGACGTCGACCCAAAGAAAAAAAACACTTCAAAACCTGCACAGCAGTAGGTGATGAGGGGATCGAAAATTCCACCCTCATCAAATGCGAGTCATCTTACTCTACGCCGTTCAGAATACTGTTCAAACATTAGAGTCATACTTCCAAGGGACTCACTGCATCGGACTCCAGTAAACCTTAGTTACGTACTTGGGTCCCAAAGTGCGAATGCGTCGCTCTTTCTTGAACGCCTCGGTAGCCTGATAAGCATTAACGCGTCAAATTGGTGTCATCTCTAAAGTTTCTCTTAGAGTTAAAGACTGGGACTAATGTCTCTCGACTCTGAACCTATTCTGGCTTTCGATACCCCCCTGCTTCTGTCAAGGAGTACGACAAAGACATGTGCATGACTACCTATCCCGACTCGCACTGGTTCCGCCATTCCGCTCTTCCGATGATCAAGTCTACCACAAAATGGCCCCCTATTGGCTATTATAACTCGGAAGAAGTGGCAAGCTCTTGGTCTTCTCTCATTATCGTTTGCCTCATTTACTCCACCCCTCGAAAATAAACACACAAAAGACGCACACAGCCAAAAAAAATAGAATTTACTTTTATATCTGCTTCTGAGTTCAGAAATCCTATTGGACATGATGTTCAATAGCCTTACGCTGCCCGTTCTGCTTATCACCCTTCTCTGCTTTTACCTTGACTCGTCCGCTGGCTCTTGCATGCCTTGTCATGAACCTAATAGGAGAGATGCTCCCTGGGACCGCTCGCTTTCCACCCGCGGTCTTTACATTCCGAAGATCACGAGCCCAACGAACAATACGACATGGATCATAGGTTCCTATGTAACTGTTACGTGGTGAGTTCTTGTTCCGTCGTATTCTTGCGGTCAAAGTGGCTGATCATTCTGGGACTTTCGATTATCAAGGGATCTCCACGATATGCCCAAAAATGTTTCCAACCAAAAAGGATCGTTGATGCTAGGATATTTGGAGGATGGGAGTGACGATGAACATCTTCAAGTTGGTGGGTTGTTTTTGTTTTATTTTGCTCGTCTTGCCTACCCCTAACAAAACTCTGACCCATTGATCACCACTTTATCAAGAGCACCCCTTGGCTGAAGGTTTTGATATCAAGAGTGGTTTCGTGTCCATCAAGTGCCCCGATGTTGATCCCGATAAACAATACATCGTTGTTTGTAAGTCCCCCACGATGGTTCACTCTTGGATGGCTTGTCAAGACCCACTCACTGTTTTTTTTTGTCAAGTATTCGGCGATTCTGGCAACCGTAGCCCACAGTTTTCAATCAGAACGTAGTAATTCTTCTCCATCCTTATCATTATTGCCTTTACCGTTCTCTTCGCAACTCCTGGGTTAAAATCTTGTTGTGGTCGCAAAGCTTTTCTCTAAGCTTGATCTTATATTCTATGGGATAGCGTGGCACATTAATTAATTGTGTTCACAGCCGCCGGCCTGATATTTTTTTTAAAGCCATGGGCGACTTTAAAGGACAGGTTTACCATGTGCATCGACATTAATCTGGAGGAGGTTGATGTACAAGTGGGGGTTCAATCTCTAGGAAATGGAATCTTCGCCATCAACCTTTTTTACTTGACCCTGATGGTAATGAAGTTTGCAATAACGTGTCGACCAGAGCTCAAGCCTACTACTGGATTGCAGCAATTTTTTAGATCGTCAAAACCAAACGTTCTTGTGACTCACTCCCAAGGGGCTACTACATATCTCCTCGTTCTCAGCCCCCTCAAATCTTGTAGCACCAGATCTGATCAGGGAACGAAGCTATACTCTAGACGCAAAAATAAAAGGAACTACTATTTTAACTGCAACTGCTCCAGCCTTAATCCATGGATTTCTGGTTTTCCCTTGTTTTTCGCCCGTCGATTAGACCTAGATTAGGTCAAAGAAACGGGGCATGCATGCGCAAGGAACAGCGCGGGTAAAGTGGAACAAAATGGACCCCTTTGACTTACGCATTAATTTTAAAATCTCACATCTTTGAACCCCTCAAAGATAAAAAAAGAAAAAAAAGTTCGCGGACAGGCAGCGGCCTCGTGTTCGTTATGGGAATGCTTCTGAGCTCTATCGAAGTAAGAAAGAATCTGGTCGAGGTTCTTGATCATGCATTAGATGGGCACCCTATAAAGTCTGGCCCCGTTGGAGAGGACTAGAATCCATTATCTCTTTCTCTATTGCTCTCTCAACAACAAAAAAAACTCATACCAACCCCCCAACTTTCGCTTTTCGACCGGCCTTGATAAACCCTACCACTATAATTAACAACCTTACCATGTTCTTCTTCAACATCTTTACCGCTATTCTCCTCGCCACAGTGTCCATTGCAGCACCAGTTAACCGTCCACAAGAACTCATCGTCTTCAATCCTCGTATCATCTCTCCAAAAGCGTCCGTTGCGTGGCCCATGGGTTCCAGACAAATTGTCAGATGGGGTGAGGCGCCACTCGTTCTGTCAACTTTTTTTTACTACTATTAACCCACCCCCCCCCTTCCCCCTGTAACCAAAAGAAACGATAGGCATCCCAGCGAAGATGATAAACGAAACTGGTCTCATCCTTCTAGGCCACATGGCGAACGGGAGCGAGAATCTAAATATCGGTATGAGCCAAAAAAATCCCCCTCTTACTTCTCGTCCTCTAAATTTTAATCTTTTTTTTTCAAGAACATCCCCTTGCTTCTGGATTCCACATAAGCTCTGGCAACACGACTGTTATCATGCCCTCAAACATTCCAGCTCGAAATGATTACTTCGTTGTCCGTGAGTACTAGTGAACCTCCTTGTTCAATTCAAGTATAATCTCTAATTTTGGGTACTGGTCCCTAGTATTCGGTGACTCTGTAAGTGAACTACTGTATAATCCAAAAGACAACACCAGACTTACCGACTCCACACAGGGAAACAAGTCGCCCAACTTCAAGATCCACTAGATAGGCATGCTTCAAGTCTCGCTTTTGCTGGCCACAATACGTTACAGGGGCCACCTACTAAGGATCAATAATAATAGTGTTGCTCACCGCGTTCTAATTCACCAACTATCATCGCCTCCAGCTTTGAGTCATTCTCTCCATACTGCCCCACATATTTTACGGTCTATGTACCTTAATAGTATTACTTTTTTTAAAAAAAACACTGATCATTTTGCAAACATCAAAACATCTGAGAAAGTCGTAATCAGATCGTAGCATTGTGGCGAGTAAATATACAAAGTTAAAGATCCAACTGAGGAAGTCAATTACAGTCTGCTATCTTTGGGTCCCTGGCTTTAATGGGTATATATATATATATAGACAATGGGTAATCCCTGTGTCCACGAGGAAGGGGAATCATGCTGTTTTAGCCTTCGCAGTGCTTTGTCTGGTACGAAGAGCACCAGCGATGTGCGTGTATGAATCAAACATGAGCCAAAGTGGGATGAATACCCAACTACAGGGGATCTCAGTTAGTCCGAAGCGTTCGATTGGAGAAGAGAATACTCCTTACATGAGGTTCATAAACTTTTAATAGGAGCAGGTCGTCGATCGTTCCATTAGTCAGAATGCAATTGGGGAAAAGAAGTAAGGGCTTACGACAAGATACACCCAGAGATGTAAAGCATTTGATGTGTTCAAGTTTGGGCTACCGGTAAGCCATTCCGGGCAGAAGGTCATCCAGCTATTTTTCAAAAAAAAATGGAGCGTTATTTTGCGGGTTTCCCCTTGGAATTCTATGGTACGAACCCTCCATAAAGTTCAGCCGTACTAAGGACAATCAACCAGTAGTGACGCGCAGGATCGTCATTCGCAAGCTGCGTTAAAATGTAGCAACAGATAGGTCCAGCACCGAGAACAGTCAAGATCTCGAGAGAAACGACAGTAGGATCAGAGAAACCCCATCTGAAATCCGCAGCAGCGTATTCTCTCCCTAAAACATATATTGTGAGGAATTTTCGAATATGATAATTTATTGGAGGTTCAACATACACATTTGCGCGAACGGACCAGTTTGAGTGTTGACTTGACGTCCGAAAACTGACAGCCATAGGAAAGAACCTTCAAAGGAGAAGTGTATAAGGGCATCGAAAGCCTATACGAGGAATATATTAGTATGGAAAAAGATGGACAATATGATGTGCAATGAAATTTACAAGCCAGATGAACGTATATCTGTCCTGCCACCTTGCGTTTTTCGGTAAGAATATTTTTGAGCCTATATAGGCTGTGAGTCCGAGACCGGCTACACCTGCCAGAGAGTATGCGGAGGTTTTCGTAAATATGGTTGGTGCGTCGGTCATTTGGAAGGATGAGAGCTTGAAAGCGTTGAACGCTGCCAAGTGTGTGAAAAACTGTTTGACTGTATTTGTCGGCGGTTGCAATGCCGTCGGCAAAAGATGGGCTGAAATAGCAACATGTTGAGGTATTACGTGTTACACTCGTTCGTTTATCACAGTATATATATCTTATCTTTTCGTTTCATCTTATACGTATCATCTTTTAGTTAGTAGTCTCAACTTCGTATACGAAGTTGAGACTGTGAGTATTGGACTCATGCAACTGGGAACTTACACTGCCAAAGAAATTTTCTAAAAGCACCTTCGTAGGCCGTTTTTCCTTTGAGGTTCCTCACGAACACGTCTGTGCCTGCTCGGCGGAGGTCTTCTCTGAGGGCAGCCTCGTGCAGCAGGGAGGTACCTGAGTCTTCGTCAAGATACGAGAGGTTGATGAACTTTGATCTAAGGAGAGCCACCAGGCCGGGTGGCGAGCGGTGCGGTGCAGAAGGGGGAGTGAGCAAGCGAGACCAGGCCAGAGGTGGGTTCAAGGCCCGGGTGCGGCGGCAAATACTCCGCAGTCGCGTCGCTGGGCCTTTCTGCCATTTATGCATTGAGGAAATATACCTCTCATTTTCCCTTCACAACAACCTCCCATTGTTCCTTCACACCATCTTTAAATTCATCCACTGACCACCATTAATTCAGCCCTTACGGTTAGGAAATTTGGGTTTCAGCACTTAAATGATGGTCTCACGTAGTAGCGCGTACGGTGTGAGGTCGTGTGTTCAAATCCCATAGTGTCCAATCTTTTACATCTACCATTTATAGTGCTTTTAGAAATCTAATCATACAGTTCGTTCTCGGTAACTTCAATACAAAACATTTGTAACAAAAATCTCCTGTTTTTAGGCACTGGAAATTCTACCCTGTCACCCTCAGGTACTACTGCAACAAAGTGGAGTGTTGGATCATTAACTCCCAGCTGAGCCGCGAGGTCAATTAGTGCATCGATCCCTTTGGGATGGACAGGGTGGGTAAGGCCGCAGGTAACCTGAAACAGGGTGAATCTGGCCTCTTCGGGATTGAAAACAAACGAGTCATATGAGGGTTGGGTCCCATGTGTTGGTTGGTAATAGTGATTTGCTAAAAGAGTTGTAATAGGATGCTCTCGATCGAACACAATGCGCGGCTGCGGAGGTAGCGTTAATGTTGCGTGGTAGTTGGTACTGTCATTAGTGAATGTATCCCGAGTCCGTCCACCAGGTTCCACATTCATCGAAGAGAGTCGAAATGATGTTCCTTTCATGCACAAGGCATGAAATGGCGGCTCGAGGAGCTTCCCAGCAGTAGATCTACTGTGTGGATCAGCTCGGAGTGTTCTGTACAGTTTCCGTGCATTCTGCCACCGTGCATCGGAATCGCGCTCGTGCAAGAGGCGAGCTACAGTCTTCGTAATGATGCTCAACGAAGGAGATGAACGGTCTGTGGGCGAAGGACGGACAAGAATAAGCTTATGGGATCCATCATCCAAACCAGTGGCATCCTTTCGAGCCGTCAACATATCTGTAACGGTATCCCAAGCGATGTTTTTCACCCTGCCATGTATGTGGTGTTCGTAATCTGGAATTAACTCGCAGAATGCATAGCAGTCACGAGCAGACGGGCCATATTCCTGCAGAAACTGCTGGATTGATGTCTCGCTGCGTTTGATTTGCTGGAGTTGACGGCTAAAATATTCGTTGAACATCATAATAACATAAGGTAATGAGAGATACTTGCGCTTGAATAAGCTCCTCCAACCCAAATGGTTCCATGAGCCATATCTTGACAGGAGGTCGGTAATGGTCCACATCTCGCCAGTGTGATGGACGCGGTGACGAGGCAATGACAAGAAAAAGGTCGGAGCGATCTGTCAAGAAAATTGGAGCAGTCTTGTTCCCCTGCTTTGCGTCGAGCAAGGCCCAAGTTTCCGATGATTTAACTGATCGGTCGACAGTGTCACGGGATAGCCGCCGAACACCTGTAGCAGAGAAGAAATAGATGGCTGTCGCATGCCGTTGGAAAATAGTTGGCTTTTGAGCAAGAAGGCGACGAGCCAACAGATAATACAGGAAACTAGATTTTCCTGCTATTTTGTCATGCCTTATGCTACCACGTAAAGAGGTACTGACTTACCGATGCCTGGATGACCAACAATGACGACGGCATTCACATACGGTCGATGACTCTCTATATCTTCCTCTGCGGATTTATACTCGCTCCTTATCAAGATGCCGCCTTTCGTGAAGGAAACAGGCAATCCGTGGAGTACATCGAACGTTGCTGGAACGTCAACATCCTCAAGATAATCGGGATCCCGTTGAACAGTCTCTTGATGGATCGGATTTTTGCTAGCAACCCAGAGATCATACCAGAATGCAATCACGTCTGACGACAATCACATTAATATATCAGGGCAAGTTCCCATAAGCATTAAATTTCAAATGCGCATACCCTCTTCAACTACATCTCCACTTTGACGCCGTCGCTTTGTTGGAGGCTCATCTGCATCAGCGAATTAGTGAGTGTATGCAACTGGAAATTGTGCTTGCCTTCATTTGAGAGCATGTCTAAGCGACGAAGGTATGCCCGGAAGAAGCATTGGAAAAAACAGCAAGGGGGGGAATGAGATGGCATGAAACATTAGGGAGTGGCAGCGGAGAAACGGATCAAATTCAATGACAATCGGAATTTACCGGCATCAATATAGAGGTGGAGAAATTACGAGAACACTTACGTGTAGGCGGGGCTTCCACAAGGATATGGAGGTGATTGCGAGGGTCCGGGGAGAAATGTGCTGATAATTTGTCAATAGGGTCTAATTTGACGCAGCCTTGGATCTGCTGCGGGCTTTGTGCGTCTCTAAGCTTCGTGCCGATTTCCGTAGAAGGAATGGGTGTGGACAGCTTCCCGAAAATTAGATGTCGTCGACCCGCACAGGAAAAATCTCGCTCACCTTCCAGAGCTCGAGGGTGTCGGACTCGATGACCTCAAACGTATGTCTCTTCTCCTTCTTGATCGCTTTCTTCAGGTGATCCACCCTCATGCTTTGTCCAATGTCGATAGCGAAAGGGTTGTTGGACACATTGAGAATCCAACAAAAAAGTGTGAGATCCTCTGAGCCGATTATTGAGCAATTTTTATCAGTCTAACTGCTAATTGCTTACCGGTCTTGGATAGATTAGATAGATTGGAACTCGCTGACCAAGTAGAAGAGATTGTCTTTGGGGCTGATTGAGGAGTGATGAATTATAGGTAGTACAATGAATTGGAAGTGGACTCACAATCAGGAGTCTGCAGATCCTGCACGACAAACTTCATTTTTCCAGAAGATGGATCAAAGACCTGGTAGAAAGACTGAAGCTCTTGCTCGTTTTTGATAGTAAGTTTGCCCTCGACTTCGTCTAAGAAAACAACACCGACGTTGTTCGATGAAATGCTAAACTCCTCGGCGATTTTCGAGGCGAGATCTCTCCAGCTTGGCCGAGCATCAAAACGTGCAAGTATAGTCTGGTTCAACTCAGCTGAGGCGCTGGCCTTCTTGAGTTTGACAACGAAAGGCATGGTCGTTAAATAGGAGATGTTTGGGATGAAGGACGCACATGCAAACACTGCACGTGACATTTTTCATGCGCCGAGTTAGGTCATTCACGGTTCCTCTGATGGCACTTACTAAGCAGCACAGCCACAAAGAAATTGCGCCGCCCACCATCTGGGACATAGGTTACACTGTACGCCTCCAGAGGCTCGAATATAAAGCTTAATAGATACCTAGTATACTTGAAATGAACCCAACACCTTTCAAAGTGTGTTTGACAATTTTTTGGAAATGGTAGTATGAGGTGATGCAGAATCACTGCTATTATGCGACTTGTCACATGTGACATCTGGTGTTCCCACTGCTAAAGAACATATTTTCGTAGGGTACACATTCCTCAATGAGAACAAAAGCTAGAAACTTGAAATTTTGCCAAAATGAATATCTTTCCAATATCTATCGATTCTTGGTTCTATATTTTTTAACAATGATTTCCATCTTGAAATCCTGGTCCCAAAAAGGGACACATTCTGTCAATCTCTAAAACCGCACCAAGGGTTGATACTTATCCAAAAAATATCGAAGATTGTGCAAAAATTTTATCTAGAAATGGTGATTAAGGTGGCAAAAGTTGTACCGGCGTTTTGATTCGAGCATTTGGCGGGATGGCTTCCAAAGTAAACAGAACCAAACAAACGCCTGCATCACAGTGAATGCGGGTCCCCACGAGTTACGGCCGTCTCCGGTCGTCCACATCTTTGTTGTACACCCCCTGCCTGTGGTGTCCTGTCCTTTTCAATGGAAGTCCTTTCAGAAAACAACGTGACAGCTCTCGACAGTGTCCAGTCCTTTCTCCAACAGATCCTACGTATCACAACTGTAGATAGCCGCATTTTCATAGGCACTTTCGCGGGCACAGATAAACCTCTCAATATAATCCTCATCAATGCCGAGGAATATCATATAACTCGGGATCTAGGGCAGGAGGACGGCAGATATGTTGGACAGGTGTTGTTACCGTGGAAAATGATAGCAAAGGTCGAGGTCCACAGGAGAAGTGATGTGCGGGAGGGGGAGATCGGAGATAACATGTATTTGTAGAATACTATGAGGCTCATCGTAATTACGCTCTACGACAGGCGTGTAAATAAAGTAGAAACACGTGAAATCTGCAGAAAGCCGGTCCATCAAAATTTATTTATTTCTCTTCCCCGGGACTCCTTTCATCATGCTCAGACTAACCAACACCATATCTAAACGTATCCTCGTAAGTCTCGTCTATAGCATATTCAAACCTTGTATAATTGCCCAACTAGCGTCCAGTTATGGTCCGAAAATCATCAACAGTTCCAGCCCCATTGCCTCCAGGATATGCCATCGACCCAACGGCATCCCCTATGCTCCGTTATCAAGCTTCCCTTCCTAAACTACCAGTACCCACTTTAGAGTCAACATGTGCAAAATACCTGGAGACTGTACAACCTCTCCTTACTCCTGACGCTTATGCCAAAACCCAATCATCGGTATCTTCCTTCCTCACCTCTCCACTGGCCGTAGAGCTGCAAAGTCGTCTCAAAGACCGTGCTGCTCAACCAGAAACTCTAAATTGGCTCAGTGATTGGTGGAACGACGTTGCCTATATGGGCTATCGTGACCCAGTCGTGGTCTATGTCAGCTACTACTACGTTCATGTTAATGATCCTTCTCGAACAGATCCTGCTGCACGCGCAGCTAGTTTGATCAAAGCAATGCTTCCTTTCAGAGAGCTTACAGAAAGGTACCCCCATGTTCCTTGTTTAATTTTAATTCTATTTCTTTACATTCCTCTTTATCATAGTGGCCGGCTTGAACCAGAAAAAGTGCGAGGTGCACCCCTTTGCATGGCTTCCTACAAGTGGCTATTCCACTCCTCACGATACCCCGTAAAACCCTCCGACACTGCCCAGAAATTCAACCCTACCACCAACAACCACATCATCGTCATCCGAAAAAACCGTTTCTTCCTCGTCCCTCTAGTCGATATCACTGGGAACGAATACAGTGCTGCCGAACTGGAGATACAATTACAAAACATCATTGCCCATGCTGGATCAGAGCCATCTCCAATCCCAGTCGGTGCCTTGACTTCTGATAATAGGGATTTATGGACAGACGCACGCCAAACATTGTTAGCGGCCTCGCCTTCTGGTAAAAATGCCCAGCTACTCCAAAAAATAGAAGGAGCTATGATCGTTCTCGCTTTGGATGACACCAAACCTGTAACACGTGAAGAAATTAGTTGGTCAACTTGGGTAGGCGACGGTCGGAACAGGTGGTTCGATAAGCACCAACGTAAGTCTTATTTCTATGACCAGCACTATATTCTTCTTCCCTGATTGCACAGTGATTGTCTATGAAAATGGTCGATCTGGGTTCCTTGGTGAACATTCATGCATGGATGGCACTCCTACGTTGCGCATGAACGAATTTGTATTGGCTTCTATTGCAAGCGGCAAAGCTGACCTAGGTCCCACACGAGCGAACACATCGACCTTGCCTGGAGTTGAAGAGCTAGTCTTTGAACTCGACGACAAGGTGCAACAAGCGGTTAAAGACGCCGAGACACGATTCGACGAACTAGTTGGAAAACATGATCTCGAAGTACGATAACAACCCCTTTCCAAAGAAATATTTTGATCCCCCTTTTGTTTTTTCACAGGTATTACACTATGAAGGCTTTGGAAAGAACTTCACCAAGGAACACAAAACATCTCCAGACGCTACTGCCCAATTGATCAAACAACTAGCATTCCATAAAATGTTCAATCGTCCAGGTGTCACTTACGAAAGTGCCCAAACACGTAAATACCAACTGGGTCGTACGGAGGTTATCCGTAGTGCAAGTAATGAGAGTAAAGCATGGGCAGAGGCGATGCTCGATCCTAAACAACAAGTACGTTTTTTTTTGCTCTTCCTCTTCCTATTAATCTCTAATACCTTTTTTCCCTTTAGGACCCCGTCCACCTTCGATCTTTGTTCGCTCGTGCCGCTGGCCGACACATCCAGTACGCCGCATGGGCAGCTGATGGTCAAGGTGTCGATCGTCATCTCTTCGGGCTCAAGAAAATGTTGAAAGAAGGAGAACCTCTACCTGAGATATACGCTGATCCTGCATTCGGACAGTCCAATCATTGGGAGTTGAGTACAAGTCAACTGAGTAGTCGATATTTCGATGGGTGGGGATACGGCGAGGGTAAGTTTCAAATTTCTTCGTATCATATTCAACATCAGACACCACTGACTTGTGTGTTTCTCCTTCACAGTGGTACCCGATGGTTACGGTCTGTCATATTCGATTGGAGATGACTATATCCGATGGACGATTACGAGCTTGAAGAGGAATACAGCTGAGCTGAAACGTCACCTCGCTGAAGCTGCCACAGAGGTTAAGAATATGTTGACAGCCGCAAAGAATATCAGCGATGGCCATGAGAAAGGGAAACTGTAGAGCTTTGGTTATTTAAACAATCCGTTGGAAGTTTGTTTTTCAGTTTACACGCATATATATATCATCTGCTAGAAGAATATTTATGTCTCTCTGATGCATATCAAGATGTGCCGAAGTGCTTTGTCAATTTATGGTAGATGTTACGAAATGGGGAATGAGGGGGGTCAGTATCTGTCTGTTTCGTCTCGCCTTCAACTTGATGTTCACTCGGGATGTGCGCTTGCTCGCGGCTGATCGCCTGAATAATGAATTGTCTCAAGGTGTTGGGCCAATCACCACGGACCGGAATAGAGTGTCCTGTGATAAACCCGTGTAGTCAGCCTTGATATACAAGAATAATCAAATAATCTGTCACTTACCTTCATTATGGCGAACCAATTGCGAATTCTTGAAAAGCTTCTGCAGTTCGATTGTCCTCTGCGCAGGCACAACAAAGTCATTATCATCAACAGCTGAATACCAAGAACGAATGCAGTAATAATTACTAAACAGTCAAAGAGTGGTTGTAACAATCTGACTGACTGTGTAAAGTTGGGATATTTTCTGGCAATCCTCCATATATCTGCCCATGTGGCTCGCGATTAGATACGAAGCCTGTAGTGCATGTAGATATGTGAGTAAAGGGAGATGCGCCAGAATCTTTGTTGCACAGATTTCGTACCTGAGCAGAGTATAGCGAACTTGATGGGCTGCGTCTTCTGAGCGTGGAAGCCAGGGGCCTTTTCAGGGTGATTGAGCTGTCCATATATATTGCATCAGAATTTCGGTGAACGGTTTGCTCCCAAACAATAGGGACATCTTAAAAATGGGGAAGCAGTACTTACCATTGAAAGGAGTAGAGCTGTCATGGCTGAACCTTGCGATAGACCAATGACTCCATCGTACTGGTTTTTCGACAGTTCTTCAGACCACCATTTCACCTGATTACATTCAAATTAGCCTCATTGTGCCCAAACAATAATGCCAGAACGTACAGTATCATCCCATCGACTGGATGCTGACAAGTTGTGCTCCAGATTGTCACCGAGAATCCACCAGGGCCGAGAGGGTGATGAAGAGTTGCCACGCATTGGAGGACCATCGACGTAATGGAGAGTGGCGAGGTCCGAAAGCTTGTCTTTCAACGGGCGGGTGTTACCTGCAACAGTAGCTGCTGACTGGACATAACCATGGATAACTGTATGAGATATCAGAACTATTGCCTGTGAGATTGCGAAGGGGTAACCCTTACCGAGGATGTTAAGCATGATTGGTGCGATTTCTGATTACAGCAGACCAGAAGCAAAGATATTATCTGGCAAAGGGGTGTAAGCGAGTTGCGTTTGAAAGATGGGCCTATATATATGTACTTACCTCATCGGTAAATTAGGGTTTTGCTATGCATTGAGTGCTGTATTGAACGCTGGGTGCTGTCAATCTAAAACCTTTTGCTTACTATGATATGTGTTGCCATGGTCCCACGTCACTGTGACAGTCTATCAGGGCTGCCAGTCTTCACTCTATTAAAAGATCTGTCCTCTCGTCTCAAATTATATAAGCAATTTCACCTTTGCCACATTTCTTCCGCTTTTTCACTAAAACAGACCTAATGATAATGTGATGACAATCGATCACTATATACTTTTTCACACTTGTACAACCATAAAAAAGTTATTTGTGAAGGAGCCTGATACCTCGTCGCTCTTCTGCGAGCGATAGTCGGAAACCGCTGCACGGACTGACTGTTCGCTTCATGCGCTCTGATTTACGTTGGACTGATGTATGACTACTGATATAAAGCATCGTAGATGACCACAGAATGTCCTTGTTCATAATTCCCCGCGTATTTGGCTTGCAAAAATGGTACACCACCTCTGGTCCTCGGCTACACTCTTTTCCCTGCTCTCTGGCAGCCTTGCCCTGTCACCCAACTTCCTGGGATGTCAAACCAAGAAGCCGGCAGGGTCCTCACCCCTTCTTGGCTGTCCTCGAGGAACGACTTTTGTTTCACAAAACACAAGTGATGTCTATGCTCATTTCCATAGTATCCAAGAAGCTGTGCTGTCCCTGTGCGTTCTACTCAATCACTAACATTATTTTATGGATTGTGCTCAGAATCATATATTTACCCAGTAACGAAACGGACCCAGCTACGATTCTCATTGCGGAAGGTGAATATCACGAAACCGTCAATGTAACGCGCAAGGGGCCTCTCATATTACTCGTAAGGAATACTCACCTATAGTTTGTAATGTCCTCTTGACTATAACGAACAGGGCCAACTTCCTAACACTTCCCCCAATTCTTTAAATCGCCCTTTTGCCAACGCATCCGAAGTACCACTCAAACAAAACCTCGTAAAAGTCTGGGACAACCGATACGTACAGACTGGCATGGATGGTGCTCAATCCGCTGTCCTCCTCGTTTCGCCGTCTTTCAATGCTTCGTTGATCGGATCTGGTCCTACAGGCGCACCTCTTCAACCTTTGTTTGGAAATGTCGATTTCAAGGCGTATAATATTGATTTTGAGAATAGAGCGGTAAGCCCTCCTTGCACAGTTTTTTATTTTATATAAACATTCTCGCCGATTTTTTCTTTTGAAGGCCACTTTCGCTATTTCTCAAGCGCTAGTGACTGATATATCCTACGCCAATGCTTCATTTTACGGGTGCTCCTTTGCAAGCTACCAAGATACTTGGTATACTGGTAGAAACGCCAGCACATACGTTGTGGATAGCATTATTTATGGACAGACAGACTGTGAGATTGGGTTCTCGCTTAGAACTGTCCCTTGGATCGCTGACCAGTAGCCAACCAGATATTTTTGGATTTGGCACAGCGTTTGTTGTTTTTTGTTACCATTCAGGAAGTCTCTAGATATCGGTTCAACGTTTTATCCAAAATTAGATGGTTTCAAAATACCGTTCTGGCTAACCGCGCGTGCGGGGGCGGACTCGTTGCTTGGAAAGGCACAAACTTAACAGATGCGCCTGGAAATCGATATGGGGCTTACATCGCTGATTCAAGCATCATCCGAGTAAATTTCATATGCACTTTTGTCCGCCATACGCAATTATTATTGCTCACTTTACGTTAAAAGTCTCCAGACGCGAACGCAACGAAGTCGACGAAGGGAATGTGTTATCTAGGTATCGTTAATCAGAATGTTTCAATTTTTTTAAGGGATTAAAACAGATGAATTTTGCTTACAGGTCGGCCTTGGAATGATTTAGCCACTACGGTGTATCTGCGAACCTACATGGATGATAGCATCCGTCCAACTGGATGGACAACTTTTAGTAATAAAAGGTGACCTTGCTTATTACGCAATACCCAGTGCCAGTGTTGACTGGGGTGTGCATGCATGCTAGTCCTGTCATTGTCAATACAACGTTCTATGCCGAGTTCAACTCGAGCGGTGAGTACATGCACCTCGTATTTATTTTTTCAACTCATGAATTCTATGCAACGAATGACCAGGTCCTGGCGGGAATACTTCCGCCCGCAACCCAGTTGAACATATCCTAACACCCGACGAAGCACGAAACTTCACCATCAACAAAGTATTTCTCGAACATCCCAAGTGGATCGACTTTAAATACTTGTTCTGATTAAAAACAAAAGCCACAAGTCCGATTTGAGTATACCATACATCTAGTTACGAAACAGTGTGCTGAGAAATGAGTAGGACATATACATCAAATACAACGAGTAGAACTCAGAGTGAGTGAAAGATGCAAGTAACATCATGTCATGATGTTCAGGAGCTTTCTCGTATACCGCTTGTCTTACTGCGATATTTGATGATCCAGGGATGCTTCAAAACTTCAGTGAGAGGTACCCGTTTCTGGGGATCATAACGTAATAACTACAGATGAGTCAGGTCAGCACCTAGACCCATAATTCATTTCGTTCAAACGAAAGGCTTACTCTGGTGATCAGATCTTTAACTTCTTCTGACAAACGAACCTCTTTGTCGTCAAATTTCAAGTCAACCTTCGCAATTCGGCGGTAGGTATCTGTGTGATGTAAAATTTCAGCCATGTTTGGAGGGGAGATGAAAAAAACTCACTATTCGTGCTAGCGCGATCTTCAAAAGGAGGGAAACCGCAGACGAATTCATACGTCAATACGCCGAGAGCCCAATAATCCACTTTCTCATTGTGTTCCCTACCTTCGACCATCTCAGGTGGCAGATAGTCCAAGGTTCCACAAAGCGTCATCCGCCTATTTCCAGGAGCATGAACACTCCATCCAAAGTCACCGATCTTTAATTCTCCATTGATGCCAAGTAAGAGATTTTCAGGCTTAATATCTCGGTGGATGACGTGCTTCCCATGCAAATAAACCAACGCATCGGCCATCTGGTCGATATATCTAGAGCTGCGCCTCTCAGAAAAACGATGGAACTTTGAGAGTTGCTTGTACAATTCGCCTTTTCCCGCGAATTCAAGCATGAGGAAGATCCGTTTCTGGTCGTGGAAGTAGCCATATAGTCTGAGGACGTTGGGATGTCTTAGGTTTTGTTGAATTTCGATCTCACGTCTAATTTGTTTTTCGACTTTGGATTGTACAATTTCGGATTTGTAAAGAGTCTTGAGGGCGAGAATGTATTTTGGCTCTGATTTGGTGCGGACCATGTATACTCGTCCGAATTTTCCTTTTCCAAGAGGGCGACCCATGTCGAAGTCGTGGAGACTCCAGTCCTTTGTTGGGGTTTGTCTAGAGAGAGGCCTGAGCTATGATCGATCACTAAAGAGCAGTTGAAGTAACCTACCGCGAAAGACTTGAATTGAGGGCTAGTTCTTCAGCTGCCTGTCCATATACTACCTCTCCTCGTTTCTCGTTGTCCAGTTCTAATCCCCCGTCATAATTACCAATATCCATAGACGAATGTGTGGCATGCACAGGTTTTGACGTAGAGGATTGGCCACCACCTGGTGTGGGGTTCCGTAGAGAAGATGGGTTTGCAGGTTTACTTGAAGGGTTGATGAAAGGGTTTGGAGCAGCAAATTTGGTTAGGAGCTTGGCGACATGAGTCTGAGTTGGTTGTTTCGTGAGAGGGGGTTTAGATGAGCCGGTTGCAGTTGGTTTCTTATTGGAGATTTCTAATGAGGAAATTTGACGTGTTATAGAGCTGACAGAGGTCATGATGGTTTCAAGAGGTTGTGGTTGTGACAGCGTTGTTCTACAGTAAGCAAACCCTATAATGCCACTTATAGCAGCGACTGTTGGTGATGCTTACAGTTATATCTACCAAATTTTCTGATGAGTTGTTTTCGTGATCGCGTTTTGGCCGTCCAATTTCTAGAAATTGGCTATTAATGTGCCCTAAGCTCCTTTTATCTAATGAATAACATACTGGTTCAAATGTTCCAGTCCAGAAGATGTGTCGCGGATGTTACCAGCCTCAACGCAATATGGCAGAGGAAGAGATTGAACAAGAGGTCGCCACAAGATGAACAGTCACCACGTGATCGTGTTTGGACCCGGTGATCGCCGAATTCAGCTAAACAAGATACAGTTATGTAAAAGTGAAAGCGATATTTGAATACGACGAGCAAATACAACACGAAATCTGTACCATAAGCGCCCAATATGACGTATGTTTTCATGCTTATAACTCGCAATGGCTTTCGGTGCATTCCACACCGCCACCAATACACTCTTTATTTCACGACCATCCCCCTTACCCATTGTCTCGTCTTATTGTAATTAATAGTCTAACTATAAGCAGGCGTAAACGGAATATGCCTGCTCATTTTGTATATAAACCATGTAGTTCACTCAATCGTTTGCGCAGAAAACATCTGAGGTGAGCAACTGTTACTATTATATTGTACCTATACTTATCTAGCTTCGTAATCTACACGGTGTGTAGTAAATAAATACTCAGTCGTTTGCGCAGCAAACAACTGAGCTTCGTAATCTAGGAATCCAACAAACTATACAAGACAATAGATGATGTCACAAGACCTAAGGAATGTAAGTCTGGTCATTACTTGAAAGTATGAGACCATTGGTGGTAATTTATGAGAGAGAATTTTGGGAAATGTTTGTGGTGCAAGTGGATATGCTAATTCCTGTTGCGCTTCTTGGGACTCGTATTCACTTGGATAGGATCGAAGCGTTTGCGTCCTCTTTTCGGCTTAGTTTCTAGGTTCCTGCGCCGGGCTGGGGGGGTCCCACCCAGAGTCTCGAGGGGGTCAATGCCGATTCCGCTGTCAGGTAAAGGAATTTTGGAACGGATGATCGATGCAATGGGAGGGATGGGAGGGGGCTGAGCCATATCAGCGCGGTAATACCATGAACGGATCCCAGATGGCGCCTTGTGTTGTGTGCCGTCGGGGTTCAAAGCCATCTCCCTCGCCTGGATGTCCATGTAGAGAATAGGTTTGGGAGGGAGGCAGTGTGGACCCCCTACGATCCTTGCATTTTTAACCAAGGAGTCCATAGTAATCTTCCGCACTTCCCTAGGATACATACCTCGTGGGTCGCAGTCGCGAGCTAATGCGTCGAGGTCGATGGGTGAGGGAGGGTCATAAGGGAAGTCATCGATAGTCCAGTTGGTCCCGTCAATGACATGTGCTCTGGGCACCGGATCGATCCAAGGAATATAACAGTCATGGAGGGGGGTAAGGGGTGCGCTTTCAGTGCGGTTGGCGTTCATGTCGAAGAGGTTGGAGTGAAAATATAACAGAAAGGAGAGAGTATGCGATTAGTACGTTGAGAATGAAAAAAAAAAAACTAAAGTGAAGAATGTATGTCAAAACTCCAGGAGTAAAAGTGTGAAAGGATAAGTGGCAGGTGCAAAACTTGGACAGTCTTATGGATCCAGTATTTATACATTTGCGACTAACAGTTCGTCTCTGTCGATTATGAGCGAAGGGCCGCCCAAAATTCCAAAGTGGGTGATCAGCAAATAGCCAGAGCTGCGCACGACCGACGTTTCGAGGGAAGGCCACGATCCGTTGCCACTCGGCCCCATAGATCGCTTATATATGTGAGTCCAGTTATAAAAGTTGAAAGTAGAAAGTACATTGTCCTGATAGTAGGCCAGGCATTAAATAGAAAGAGGAATCAGCAAAGATTCCGATCGTTGATTCAAAAGGAAAGGGAGCCTTACATAAACAAAGGATCCCAGGAGGAATCGGACAAAGAAAATAAAGTGAATGAGCGACCGTTTCAATGGGAGGTGTGAGTTGGCTTATTCCCCGGGATGTTTTACGATTATTCCATACTGGTCTACAAGGGTGTGGCATTGGGTGCTGGGTAATATGCTGTACCGCAGTGGCGTGCTACGTTGGCGAGGGAACGGTCAAGGAGGCGGCTTGAACCAATGTCAATGAGAGCAAAGCAACTAGATATCCATCGTTTCAAAAGGTGTAAGCCTCGAGGAAATACAACAAACACCGTTATTCTCATGTGTGAGCAGCCTTAGAGATACCAAGTAGTCCACAGTTTTCTCGGAAACAGAACAGAAAGAACAAGCCCTGACCAAAGCTAAACAACCACTAGTACAGTACAGCCTCCACGACCTTTGAACCAATCTTTGAGGACATAGTGTCTGCACCCATAGCTTCGTATGACTTTTTGTTTTGTTTTGTTGACATCTGCGAATTCTGTGGTTATTGTTTTCTTGGCGTTCACTGGGCCTCTACCCCTGGACTTTTTTCATGGCAAATACTAGTAACACTCATGCTATCCCTGACGCACTCAAAATTCTGTGGATATCTAACGGCTTCCCGGAAGACTTTCTCTCTCATCTGAAGTTAACCGGAAATCCAGACACCGCTGTTCCCTCATCGTTTAGGTTGGGTTTAGCAGCACAAGTTCGATTTGTTCTCGTTCATCTGTTTAGTGCGTACTGAATGGAGTTCTTATACGAATTCTCAGATAGCTGTTGCATTATCTGGCTTATCTGCCGCCTACTTGTATTACCTTCGTACCAGTAAAGCACAAGATGTGAACGTAGATGCTCGACATGCGGCCCTCTCCTTTCGTGAACATCTCTTTCTGTCCACATAATTTTGGCCACTTTACAAGTTGCTAATTATGAAACAGGTAGTGAGGCATGGTACACAGTTGATTCCCAACTGCCTGTTGGAGGTGTATGGGATTCTATTGCTGGACTGTATAAAACAAAAGATGATAACTACGTTCGAATACACACCAATTTCCCTCAGTAAGTTTACTTGAAACACGTGTCCTCGTATATTCCTTCAGGCTAACACTCATTCTTAATTATTGTCGTTTATAGTCACCGAGCTGGTGTCCTTTCCGTCCTCTCGATCTCTGATGAAGGCCCGCTTCTCGAGAGATCAATCGTTGCCGATGCTATTCTCCTTTGGGACTCCAAGGAGTTTGAGCACGAATGTGCTGCAAGGGGTCTGTGTGTGACTGCCTTGCGATCTTACGCTGAATGGGATAGAGAGGACCAGAAGAAGGCATTGGAGGGTCTGCCTCCTGTGGTGGTTAAGAAGGTGGGGGATGCTCCCAGGAGGGGATGTCCTAATGAGACAGAGCGGGGTAAAGAGAAAGAGAAGGCGAAACAAATTCGACCGTTGGATGGGATGAAGGTATTGGATCTAAGTAGAGTCCTCGCAGGTCCAATTGCTGGGAAGACATTAGCAGGTTCGTTCTTTTTCTATACAAATTTGTCACTCATTTATTTATTACCCCACTATGGGCAGCACATGGTGCCGATGTCCTGCTCCTTACTTCCCCCTCCCTTCCATCCCTACCTTTACTTGACGTAGAAACATCGCTTGGGAAAAGAACAGCACAACTCGATCTCACCAAAGAAAATGATATTAACAAGTTGCGAGAACTGGTGAAGGAAGCTGACGTCTTCTTACAAGCATATAGACCGGCTGGCTTGGAGGAGAAAAGTTTTGGAGTGCAAGATGTAGTGAGTCTGCGTCCGGGTATTGTTTATGCTGGATTGAGGGCTTGGGGTTGGGATGGGCCGTGGGCTGCGAGGAAAGGCGTAAGTGTCTCTTCGCTTTCAATTCCCCTTTATAACCAATCCTTGTCGCTTGAAATAACGAAGTTCGATTCTTTGGTGCAGACTGCTACTGGCTTCAATGTTGACGAAGGAGAGGCCTACCAGGCTTTTATCAACTCGGATAGGCCCCGGTCATTTCCAATGCAGGCATTAGACCATGCTGCGGCTCATTTTCTGGCTTTCGGGATAAACGCCTGTTTGTGCAAAACGATAATGGTACGTATGTCCGACACTTCAAGTTTCCTACTTTTTTTTGTACCTGACCTAAATTAGGAGGGTGGTTCTTGGGAAGTTCGCGTATCACTTGCATCCGTCGGACAATGGGTTCGTTCTTTAGGTCGGCTGTCGCCGCAGCAAGCTTTTAATGAAAGCACGCCATTTCCTGAACGGCGAGCTCCCCCGGGGAAAGAAATATGGGATTTAGGTGTTGAGTGGCAGCAAAGCAAGGGTCCAAATCGTCATGATACCGAAGGACAGAGACCAAAAAGGATGAGGACAGTGAGGCATGCAGCGATGTTGAGTGCGACGCCAGTCAGGGAGGGTGAAACTGCTCTTGCACCGATGGGACTCGATTCTTATGTAGCTGGCTGGCTGTGACACGGCAAGCTCAAGCCTCAAGCTTCAAGCTTCAAGTTTGAAGGGTTAAAAATGACAATAACGAAGTAAAGATGTAGGTCAAACTGAAGTAAAGTATATTAAACATGCACAGTACTAATAAAGACAAATGGAGGAGGGAGCGACGAGACTATGCTCGTTGTTAGATGGTGCGGATGCGTGAATCTCATGATCGACGAAGACCTACTTTTAGGTTCATTATGTAAGGTAAGAACGTGGTTGCCGAAAGGAGCAGAGCTGGACTTCACACTGCGCACAGTGTGCAGCAAGCGATACCCTTTCATCGTCGTGTCTGGCATCCCCAAAGGCATCTTCTGAGTAGGAAGATACTATCGCAAGCACAGGAATCGGCTCTTATCTCAGACCTACACTCATTCAAGTTTACTTATTACGACTTTAACGATTTTGATCATGTCCGCTTCCCCTTCCCGGCTTATCTCGCTCTTGCTCACAACTCCTTATGTTCTGGCTTATTGTATCCCTTTATTACTTCTCTCGTTGATATTAACCTTTGCCGGTACTTTCCTCACTCTTGATCGTTCTCGGTCCTTTCCTCCAAGTTCAGAAGGGGTCTATGCAGTCCTTCCAACTCCAGGCACTTTTGGTAAGAAGCAAGTGGAGCGTAAGTTTAGATGGTTCTTGGAAGGCGGTGTGGGTGGACTTTTGTGTGGATATGCATTTGGCCGTACGTTCATATATACCTTCTTTGTCGCTGTGATTTTAATTGATCATGTATGTTTAGTCCATGTATCGACTGCCCTTGCTTTGATTATACCTGCTACCACAACATCTGCTTCCTTGTCACCACAGGCTTTTTTGGCCGTTTGGCTACTGTCATGCATCCTCACTACACCTATCGCAGGTCGTTATCGATATGCCGCAATCATTTTCGCAGGCATATCCGGAGGGTAATCAATTTCTCCACTGACCCCTGAAGTCCAATCAATTAACTCGTCTCTTATTTACCAGCGCACTCACTGCCCTACCCATCTGCGTAATTACTCATCCCTCACTCCCAACTCGCATCATTCTTGTCGCAATCTTTATTCCCCTTTTTACCATTCTCTGTCTTGTCGCTTTCATTATCCCACACTTATCGCCTCGCTTCCTTCATCCTGTGCTTCGGGTTTGTACTGCATCTGCTGGGGCCTTCGGTGTCGTCCTTGCCATCGCACTATTGCTTAGCTCGAAGCCAGGCGACGCATCTTGGGCGAATGTTTGGGAAAGATTGTGGGTGAAGGATGGAAGTACTTGGGGAACTGGAGGCGAAAGGGGGCTGAGCGCGGCTTATTCAGTGTTTCTGGTTGCTGGAATCGTAGGTGATTGGGCATTGAACCGATGGGTTGGAGAGTGTCCTGATGAGGTTAGTGGTTCTCTTTACCCATGTTCCTTTGCTCATTGGATCACGGGAATAAAGAAGTGGGATAACTACCTAGCGAATTATGCTGCTGCCTTGCCCAATCAAGCCGATAGAGCTGGTACTTTCCAACCTCTCACTTCGTTCTGGGATAAAATCTTTCCCACAAGCTCTCTTCCTTCTTTCTCGCCTAGTATTATGGACAAAACCCGTTCGAAAGAGGACATTTCCCCCCCTGATAAGTTTATTTCATCTCCCGCCACCATGCATAATCTCGTCCTACAATCGTCTGGGGATTTGAGAAAAAAGACCATTCTCTCTTCTCTGCCAGGTGTGGTACCGACGACAGTCAATTTCTTCAAGAAACCTCGTTCGACAAAGCACGGAGGATTTACCAAATGGAAGAAAAATAAAGCACTGGGACTATCGGAGACACGTCGCAAGCCAATCAAGTTCGGAGCTGTTGACGATTTGAGCTCTGGTTCTGATTCTTCTGACTCGGAATCCGACCTTGACGAGTTACGGACGAAAGAAGGATCTGAGCAGAAGAAGAAATTACCCTGGGCCTCGGGCTCATATTCTTCCTCGACGCCTACCCTTGTTGACGGACGTGTTGGGAAGGAGGCCTCAAAAACGTTGGATCATGATATTGATTCAGAGATCAAGAAACTCAAAATCCAGAAACAACATGTGTTTCAAAAAGATCTTGACACTTTGGATTATTCGGATTATGAAGAAGACCTTTCGATGGTTTATCGCGGTGGCGATCGTACACCCAAAGTAGCTGCAGGTACCGAAGATCAGGATTGGCATCCTGGTTTCCTGAAACGCCATCATACAACACAATTGCCTACTGCGGAAGGCCTCCATCGTTCCCAATCTGTAAATCCTGTACCGGCCACTCCTTCATTGATCAAAGCGTTGGATAGGATAGCAGTGGCGCAGAGGGACGCGTTCGGCCCACTGCCTGGGATTGTTGTTAATGGGTTACCGGCTCCGAATGTAGATGCAGTAGGTTCTCCAGAGCGTAGACGGGAGATTAAGTCTGGTGGTGAGAGAGCTCCGAGGTGGGAGGACTTTTGGAGAGAGGTGCGAGTGAAGGCACAGGACAGAAGTTGAGTGATGGTTTTTCTTTTTGACTGGTAAATTATTTGGTTTTATTCATGACGGCTTTTAACGATGTAACGACCATTCTAACGACCCATGATCATGTCCGTATATGTGATATATAACAGCACTGATATTGCTTTTCTGAACAACCTTGTGTTATGATCTGAATAATTTTTATTGGAACACAGTGAATAACGTTAACGATTATCAATGAACTCGCCGGCAATTGAGCGGTGTTACTGGTGTATGCGGGATGGTTATTTTGGGTTCGGGGGCTTTCATTCTCGAAAACGTCGGAGATAAAAGGGGTGGACATAGACATATGTTTGTTGGCTACGGTCAGTGAAAGCCCATTATATATGGGCGTCAATCTTGAATCAATCCATAGTCACCTTGAACCTCAGCGGTCTCAATTTCGTACCACGAAGCCAACAGCCGAACTGTCACGCGTGATTGTCACTGTCATAGTGTTTTTTTCCGAGGGAGGTTCACTATTTACACTCCCATGCTAACCTGGACGCTTCATCACAAGCCTCATTTTTCTTGTCTACTATCAAGGCCCCGTCATCGTAGAAATCACTTACAAACACCCCTCGAAAATGCCAGTTGCCCTTGAACCAACGAGAAACATACATATGATCAGAGACAAGGCATTTTATGGGTTCAAACCCGATAACGGGGCTCACTTGAAGACACCCAAGAAATCTGTACCTTGGGTCGACGTGAGTGATGGAGAGGAACGTGGAAAGCGGAATTCCATGAAGCGGAAGGTTTCTGCTATCAATGGGTATTCACATCATGCGCAAAACGGACACAAACATAAAAAACGTCGGCGGTCCGGTTCTGCAAGCAACGAAGTCCAAACGAATGGCGATATCAACGGTGCTGGTCCTAGTCAGATGAAGCATGTACATCAAAATCAGAATGGTGCAGGCCATACTTCCCAACATGCGAAGGCGAAGGCTTTGCAAGAACAGCGGACACAACTTCCCATTGCAAAAGGTACGTTCGCTTGTTACATATGACCACTGACATCTTTGGGTTTACCGGATTATGACAGGAAGAGACGCTCTTATCGAAGAGATTAGGAAGAACGATGTGACTGTTCTTCTCGGAGAAACCGGATCTGGCAAAACCACTCGTGAGTACAATCTCTTGTCCTTTCAATCTGCACTTGGTTGATCCCATGCAGAGGTACCACAGTACATTCTTGAAAGTGGTTTAGCTAGAAACGGAATGGTAGCAGTCACCCAACCACGTAAAGTGGCTGCAACTTCTCTCGCCTATCGTGTGGCAGCCGAACAAAACGTGTCGGTCGGCGACCTCGTTGGATATGCCGTTCGCTTCGACGAAAAATCATCACACAAAACGCGGATAAAATATCTCACTGATGGAATGATTGTGCGCGAGCTCATGTCGGACCCGCTTCTCAGCAAATATAGTGTTGTAATCGTGGACGAGGCGCATGAACGAACCTTGCGCACAGATTTGTTGATTGCAAGTCTCAAGACTATCCAGAAACAGAGAAACGCGGGTGGGGATGCCAGTCTCAAAGGGAAAGGCAATGCAGATTCACAGAATCCGCTCAAGATTGTGATAATGAGTGCCACGTTGGACGCGGAAAAGTTCAGTAAATTCTATCACAAGTACGTCTCTGTTATCTTCGTTCTTTGTTTTTGAGCTGATGAGAGAGTTGAAGTGCTAAAATTCTTTACGTCAAGGGCCGCCAACATAAGGTCAGGATATGTCATTCTGCCCAAAGTCAATTGGATTATGGAGAGGCAGCAATGCGAACGTTTTTTCAAATACATACCGATCAGCCACCGGGTGATGTTTTAATCTTTCTGCCCGGACAGGAAGATATTGAGAGCGTCGAAGCATCAATAAAATTGTATGCCAACCAACTTCCGATTGATCAACCTGCTGTACGTCCCTTTGCGTAGCAACGGCTCCTGAATAGGTTCTTGGATAACTGAAACTCAACAATTTATTTTCTGACGGCAGGTACTAATATGTACAATGTTCGCTGCTCAAGAGCATTCGCAAAATAACAAAGTTTTCAGTCCTACACCCCCCAATACCCGAAAATGTATTCTTGCAACGAATATTGCTGAGACATCGATCACTATACCCGGAATCAAGTATGTTATAGACACGGGAAAATGTAAAGAAAAGCAATACCTTGCTAGAGTTTCAGGTGGCGGTATGTACTAGTTGGATTCTCAATGAACATCTACGGAGCTTTTCCCAGGTTTCGATACCCTTCTGACAAGAAACATCACACAATCATCTGCCACACAAAGAACTGGTCGTGCTGGTCGAGAAGTTCGTCTCTAGCGATAACTATGTCCCTTTATCGCAACTTTTAACTAGAACATAAATAGGGTCCAGGTATATGTTTCAGACTCTACACTGAAGATGCCTTCAACGGCATGGCTGTATCGGGCGAACCGGAAATCCTTCGCTGTAGTCTCACCTCGAGCATTCTCAACCTTAAATGCCTCGGTCAAAATTTGGAAGAATTAGATCTAATGGACAAGCCGGAACAAGACTCGAGTGAGCTGGTTTTTTAACGTTGTATAAACCACTAAAATTTGTTAATCTTTATTTAGTCGCATCCGCTTTGAAGACCTTATGGCTGCTCGGTGCCATTGACAATGCGCAACAATTGACGCCAGCAGGCAAACAAATGGCATCGTTTCCACTTGAGCCTCAGCACGCATGTGCTATCGTCGCATCAAAGGAGCATGGTTGTACATCCGAAGTATTGGATATCGTCTCCATCATATCTGCATCCTCAAAGCTCTTCCTGGACATCTCCGACCAGCGAGAAGCTGTAACGGAGATACGACGCAAATTTCGACATCCAAGCGGAGACCATATGACTATCCTGAATGTTGTGCGAGCGTATCGGGAGATTGCGGCTTCTGAGAGCAAACATGGGAGAAGAGAGTGGTGTCGGAAGCACTTTTTGAATGAACGGACGTTACTTGAGGCTAGGGATATCCGGGAGCAGCTCGTCGTTACCTGTGGGAGGGTCGGGATTGACCCTGTTGCTTCTGCAAAGGAAACGGAGGATCCAGTCATAAGAAGCATGGGTCATGGTTTGGTTGGAAATTCTGCGTTTATCCAGCCAGACGGGTCTTATAAACAGACTATGGGACAAGCTGTAAGTTCATGTGATCCGATCCTTTCTATCGCTTTTTAATGCTGTTCTTCCAATAGATTGTTAAAATCCACCCCGGTTCTACGTTGTGTGATAAAAAAGTCCCTGCTATCATCTATGATGATTTAGTGAGTGTCGTTATTTACTTGCATTTCTTTTCTCATCTTCCCTCTCACCAGATGTATACTAACCAAATATATGCTCGTGGTGTATCATCAATCCCGAAAAGTTTTTTCTTGTCGGTCAACGCCTTCAAACAGCGGCAAGCATAACTATCCTACTAAAGTAAGATCACCGTGATCTGGCAATGTAATGATGGTTACCTGTGTACCTTCGTATTCTTGATTTGCGTGTTCTTTTGCGAAAAGCACTCATACGTTGCCATGGATCTTTTTTATATACTACACTGTAATGTAATATATATCCGAATTGGCAATGATCACAATTTATGGTTAGAGCATCTGTTTCACTGTTCGTTTTAAGAATGCTATGCTAGGAGTGGAGATCTTCATTCCGAGAGGGAACTGTATGTGCTCATCCCTGGGTATTGGGCTCATTAGCTCATTGATATACAAAAATGCTATTGTCGTATACATGACCTCATCGCCAACTTGAAAGCCCACTCAAAGTGCTGGAGAAACCAGATCACTGCCACTTCTATTCTGTCAATCTTGAGTCAATACCCAACCCTACAGTCCCCGGGCCAATGAAGTGTAGTCACTTCCTTTGAGTCCCCATCTAAGTACCGCACACCGCCGTTCTTCGTCCTGCTCTCCTTGGAAGTTGGTGGATGGGGTTAGAGTGCTGGTGTAGACAGTGTTGAAGAGGATGGCAGTGGGCCACTGCAGTGTATTAGAACCCAAAGGGGGTGAGCAAAAAAAGGGTTTGCCAGGCTGGAAAGGTATCTTTTCTGTTGCTGCTGGGCTGAAAGTCCAGCTCATCAATGACATCATGATTACCAAATGCAAGTTGTGAACCCGTGATGTCACCAATGTCACACATCATCATCATGGCTTTCAACTTGCCACTCCCATCCACTCCCAATGCTATCTTCACCAACCTTTGGGCTGACAATGGTAGTACTAGTAATCCATCAGACACTGATGCATTTGACACAGGCTTAAACCAGCGTGACAATGATATCTGTGTTGTGTGTGGATTTAATGATGCTGATGGACTGGAACATTGCCATATCCTTGCTGAACCAAGCACTGTATGTTTCTCATTCTCACCTCCTATTCATAGATTCTTTTTTATAAAAGGCTGTTATAGTGGGAGCTCATGCAGAGCCTGCACTACATTCCAAATTATGCCAAATCAGTCCATCATGAAACCCGCAATGGAATCCTCATGTGTGCAACACACCACAGGGCCTTTAATCATCATCTGTTTTATATTCAGTGGCATTCTGAGGTGAGATTCCAGCCAGCAGAATTCAAGCATATCCTCACCTTCATAACTCTCAGACCAATGAGTTTGTTGTCATCAACCACTCACAGCACCCAGCCTATGAATCTATACATGGCAATGTACTTCATTTCAACACCAATACAAAGCAATGTCCCTTCCCCACCACCTTCCTATGGCATGAATGCCGTGTTCGTGGCTTTAATCCCACCTATGGTGATCGCCCTGTCATCATCAAGAGAGGTGGTCTAAGAGGTGGAGGTTTCTTTGGCAGGTGTGATGGTGCTGGTGCTGGTGCTGGTGAGCAGGTTGAAGGTCATGATGCCAATGCAAGTGGGCATGATGACACAAACACTTTGACTTTTACTCCCATGCATATGGGTGATGACAACTTTGCAGCTTGGCTCAAAGCAGCTCAGCAACACTCATCATGGAAAGACTGTGTGATAGAGAACCTGTCCTGGAATGGAACAGCTGCAGAGAATATAGAGAAGTACCAACATGAGGTTGGGTTTTCTTTGAAAGAGGATAATAAATAAGGCTGCCTCAAGTTAGTTGTTGGCCAATATTATATATTTCAGTGAAATCAGAAGTGCTGACTTTCTCATTGTCAAGGTTCTTGCACTATTTCATTGGGCAGACTGGGCAGTGGCAGTCAATGGGCAGTAATAAAAATGGTACAGTATATAATATAATAGTTGACTTTTTTACTCCTGTAGCTACTAGATGCAGTTAGCTAGCCACATTGGCAAATTCAAATATGTTAAACCTGTCTCTTGACCACTCTCATCCTTCCACCCCCAGCAGTACCTCTGCTACAAGACTAGTAGTACAAGTTACTACAAAGTTAGTACAAACAAATTTAAATGCAGGGTAAAATAAAATATAACTAGATAGATCAAAAATATATACAATAAACTATCTTTTGTTGCTTTTACAACTCAAATTTCCTGGTGCAATGAGCTTGCAATGAGCTCAAAATTAGCTTGAAAAAAAAATTCCCACATCTTTTTTAGCTCACTGTGCAACAAATTTAGGGAGTTGAGTTGTAACAGTGACAAAAGATAGTTAAGTAATTGTACATATTTTTGATGTATTCTAGTTACATTTTATTTTACCCAAATTTTACCCTGCATTTAAATTTGTTTGTAGTATCATATATAGCATCCATGACATCACACAGTGTCACGTAGCCAAAAACTGATATATACTTGGATTACCATTTCTCATTGCAAAATATCTTTATTTAAATATCCAGCCTTTCACTCAGCCTTGAGAATTATTGAGCCACGAGGTGACTCTCAGTAAAAAGCGAGCATAATCTGTCTGACAAGCACAATGCATTTTGGCCCAACCCAGCCCAGTGCCTGCCAGACCAACGCCACAGCCATGCTACTAAGGCTCAGATGGATAGGTCAGAAGTTAGAGATCATTACCCTTCACGCCACAGACCATGATTCAGCCAATCAGAAGCTAGTACTAGTAGTATGAATGTTGGATATCAAGTTTATTTATTTGCTCGATGTTTATACATTATTTGTACTCCGAAAAATTGCTCAACTCTCTCGTCCCACTTCCAAGTAGTCACTTCTAGCCTGGGATTTAACATGCTTCTCTGCCAAAATTGTGACCAACCGCGATATTAATGTGGCGGCCGGTGCTAACTGGCGGAGTCCCCCAAAAAAACTTCGGAGAGGCGATCCCAAGCATGTGACGATCTACATAACTATTGACTCGGATAAGAGCATGTGCCAACTTTGGTCGGACGATCTCTCCGACTGTAATTTGATTCATGCAAAAATTCTATTTCAGGGTCTACTGGAATACATATAAATGATTGGGCTATTATCGAGACATGGGAACTTCATCGGTTGAAGCCCGTGAATTGCTTTTTACCGACCCCTTACCTGTTCTCTATATCTGACGATCCATGACGGAAACGCAGAAAATAGAGACGCCCCTTGACCAACTCCCATCTTCTATGCCAGAAATGCCTACGCTTGCCTATGACTTGGAGAAGACCGGGATTGCTGGGGTACACTCTGTAAAGCCGTCAACATCGATACCGATGCCAGAGACAGAAACTTTGGATATCGAACATGTTCCGGTTCAAAACGACCCAAGGAAATGGTCACCACTGCGCAAGGTGAGCTTTCCAACACAAATCACCATTTTGAGTACCACATCTAATCTTCCGTCTGTTTTGTGTTTGTTTCCTAGAATGCTACCCTGGCATTGATCGCTTCTGCTTCTATGGTCGCTGGACTCAGTGGCAATATACAGACCCGTGAATTTCTATGGTTTCTATCACTGTTCAGTGCATAACCGTCATCCCGTTATACCTAGCTGCAGTCCAAGAAATGGAGGTACAATTACCAGCAACCCCTTCACAATTCAGTTTGAGCATTGCGCTCTTTATCCTCATCCAAGGGTTGATGCCGCTGTTCTGGTGTGCAGTAAGTGAAGTTAAAGGACGAAGAGTAAGCCATGCTGAACTTGTTAAATGTCTATTTGGATTAAACGTTTCTAGCTTGTTTATTTATTGTCGCTTTCCTTGTTTACCATTGGGACCATTATCGTGGCTTTGAGTCGCAGCATCGAACTGTGAGTCGAGCGACATCCAGGTTTGCTCGTATATTTATAGTTTACCTAGCGTCATTGGATTCCGGTGTATGCAGGCAGCTGGGTAAATAAATATGTACACAGAGATTGTACAAGGCTAAACATGCTTCCCAAATAGGTCTAGTGCTGTGATAGCAATTGGGGCAGCAACGCTTGCTGATATCTTTGACCCTGCAGTACGCGGTAAGAAAGTAGATATCAACAATAACTTTCTTCTTATTATGGTCCATGATTGATTTTGTATTTGAAGATGGGGATTTACTACATTGCACCACTGCTTGGACCGGTAAATTTTACCTTTTGCAGTCTGAAACGCTCCTAAATACCCAATCTTCTTCCTCTAGGCTGTTGGGTCTATCCTTGGAGGTGTATTGACGTCGGCGTTCAATTGGCGCGCCGTCTTCTGGTTCCTTTCTATCGTTTCTGGCCTGAGCCTTCTCTCATTCGTCTTGTTCTTCCGAGACACGTTCAGGCGCGAGCGAAGCCTTAATTACCAAAACGTGATTAAACAGCGACGCAGTGCAGCTACTCTTTCGTGTTTAAAAGAAAAACAATTCGCTCGTACTGAAGGACCTGAAATTGATATTAAGGAAAACACTTTGAAAAGAGACGCTACGGAACTACACAAGGAGACTGCTCTTGCAGTTAATCTTGATTTGTCTCTCGCTGATGTAAATCCTCTGAAGCCTCTTGGTCAAGTTTTGCGACGAAAGAACAATATTATTGTCCTTATCTCATCTGGTAACGAATCTTTTTCTCTATTTTTTGGCCTGAGTGCACTCACAACTACCTGCACAGGGTTCCAGTTTGCATTCGGCTACCTAACATCATATACATCTGCTCGAACGCTTAGTATATCCTATGGGTATAGTCCCCTCAAAATAGGCTTGGTTACACTTTCTTTTGGAATTGGTAAGTTCTTGCCTTCGCTACGTTGCAAGCAGACTGAATACCATTTATTTCCCTTGGGGATTCAGGAGGTATCGCTGGTAGTGTGTGGGGTGGCCGCTGGTCTGATTATGAGCTCACACGCCTGGAAATAGCCAATGGCGGTAAAAGTTATCCAGAGGTGAGTCGATGCGTGGCGGCGCTGAAAATTTCATAACCGTAAACCACTTCACCGTAAGAGGTGGACCGTCGTTCACTTGTTTCTTATTTTCTATTGGTGCCCGTTATTTATAACTTAATCTCCAGATGCGCTTGAGGAGTACCTTCCTTGGCGCTTGGTTTCTTCCGCCATGCGTTCTTGCTTTTGGGTGGGTATGTGCGAAACATGTACACATTTCTGCTCTCTGCATTTTTCTCTTTCTGTGTGGGTTCTTCTTGGCGTAAGTTCTTTGTTTATGCTGAGGCAACATTTTTGAAATAATATGGCTTGAATAGTTGGAGTTACTCGAGCACCTTAGCATACCTCGTTGATGCAAACAACGGGCGATCATCGACAGCGGTTGCCACGAATAGTGCTGTCCGTGGCGTATCCGCCTTTGTAGCGATTGAGATGGTGGTTCCTCTACAGGTGTGTGCGGCATTCTCGTTTTATGAAATATTCTCAATAATAAATAACCTCTAGGATGGTGTAGGCGATGGTATGTATTTTACGATGATTTGAACAAAGGGGTCTTACTGATTTTTCTTTGTAGGTTGGCTTTACACGATTTGGGCAGGCCTCATGTTGCTGAGCGGATCGGTCACCGTGCTTGTTTGGTTGAAGGGTGGTCAATGGCGCGAAGCAGCCGAGGCCAGGGAGGCTGAATATGCCAAGCGTTTTGACTTGGCTCCTACTTCGGACGTCGTGCCTTCAAGTTAACTTGTCTGTAGCCGCATCTATTTTTTTTAGACTTTTTGCCTCTCACATGTTGAAATCCGACGCCACGTAGCTGCATTTACCTGTAATAAAGTAGACTATAGAGCAGCCGGCGATGAATTATATGTTTCATAAGCATAAATCGTAGGTCAAACAACGCGTCACGAGGTGCGTGCTGTGGCATTCACAAGATCGAACCATTTCTACCTTTGTACCATCAGGCTTCGGTGGTCAGGCTGATTCGCGTATGCCGTACACCAGCATTAGTTAACGAGAAAACTCAGCGTTTGCGACAAACGACTGCATTTTATTCACCTGTTAGTTAATGAGACTAACAGGGAACTTATTCTATCCTTTACCTTCTCCTTCGGTCATCCTCCTTCAAAATGATGCACCTCCACCTCCACTCTGGCTCACTTTCTCAGTCTGCCAATTCGCCAACCCCATCGTCTAGCTCGTCCTCTGGACAAATGATGTCTGGATTTTTCACCATCTTGTCTTTCCACGACATTCCCTGTGATTCCTATTGGCCCATCGTTGAGTACTTCTAATTCTACTAATAGGATTTCCAACGCATCTTTTGACACAACAAATGGCCAATCGTCGGGGGCGTTATTGACAGCTTGGCCCTAATTATCTTTGCCACCCTAGCAATTTTCTTCCTCCGTCGACGAAAGCGGTGCTCTGAGTTGCAAGAAGCAGTTGCTGTTGTTGAAACTTTTAACAATCCCTCAATGGTAGTACTTCGGACTACTACTTCCATCTTTCACCCAGTATTCCTCTTCATTTCTACTCCAATTCACAACGTACCCGTGACTTGAGCGGCTATGAGAGCAGAAACCAATACAAATACCTCGTCTCCCTTGTCCCCACTCCCACTCGTGGCTTTTCTCCCACTTGCATTATCCAAGTTAACAACGCAACTCCCTTGTCGATCGACAGGCTGCGAGAAGAACTTATCAGCCGGTGCGCTTCACAATTGCAACAAAAGACACAAGCGACACAAGCCGTGCATTTGTCCTCATCATCCATAACTTGTAACAATTTCCAGCCTACATGAGACAAGAATGCTGGTATTCAGCTTGCCCGGATTGATCAGCATGGGGATTTTGTAGAATTACCACCTCCTGTCTATTCATTTTGAAGATCGACTGACTGCAGTGGGACAATATTATATGGATGAATCGATATCCTAGTCCTTTCTTTATACGTGATTATACAGCAATTATATGCAATTCCCCTCTCGATCAAAATTATCTTCATTGTATAATGTTTTATACCTTCAGTAATATTTTTCTTAAATCTTCTTGCTAATGGGTTCATCGGCAAGGCTCAAGCCCCAGAGTTCAATATAATAGGCATTGGCAGTTGGTGTCGCAAGCCATCCATTTTTGGGAGTCAAGGTTATGCATCCGATCGATAAATTGATGGCGCAATCTCCGCTCAGTACTTCTGAGTATTTCGTATAGAGGATTCATATCCATACCGGTTTGTATGTTAGTGAGTAAGGACAGTACATACACCAGCCTGAGGATCGGGTCAATTTCAAGCCAATTTCGTAATTTCACAACTTGCAGTGACAGTTGAGTAAGTTGCCTGTGATATCAATGTCACGAGTGTGACCTCCTATTTGCGCGACGCGAGTAATTTGTTGCTCTGCTGTGTTCAGGGCTGTTCATCATGAACCACAACCGGCAATGGTATCCTCAAAGTAATGGTCGATATAACAGGAATGATGGTCACCAACAGTCCTCGGATCCACAGACGACATACCTTACTGACGCAACTGTGAACTCGATTCAAAATGGGCGTGCACTTTTAGGTGTCTATCCACCAGCATCTGCGACACCAACAAATCATGGTAAGTCTCCGAACGTACTGAAATTATTTGCATGTTAAAAGTCAATCTAGTATCGCGGCATATCAGTAGCATGACCCTGACTGCCGCACCAACGTTCCACCGCACAGATTATTACAATACCCATCAGTCAAGTTATCCCCAAGGTAATCCACCACCATATTCAGAGTACGATAACCAAATGCAGTACTTGGCTGCCCAAACATCCCTCAATGATTCTGGCTATTGGGAAAACACACGGGATGATGCTGTGAGAATGTTAAACGAACAAGCGGGCCCGTACGTATTGGACAGGCGCATATATGCATCGTACTTATATCGTCGGAACTCCAGGTCTTATCAGTACCCAGAACATACGGAATGGGCGCCCTCCGTGCCTAATTCGTCCTTTCAAACGAGGCCATTTGCCCAGTCTGTTTTACACCGAACTACTCCCAGCACTGCGTA
The DNA here is from genome assembly GCA_015039465.1 of Phlegmacium glaucopus. Taxonomy (NCBI): domain Eukaryota; kingdom Fungi; phylum Basidiomycota; class Agaricomycetes; order Agaricales; family Cortinariaceae; genus Phlegmacium; species Phlegmacium glaucopus. The sequence goes on along the minus strand of MU129988.1, from coordinate 426,810 downwards.
TCCTACTCCGCCACCTCCGGGTATCAACGCTTCTTCATCTTCTCTAGCATTTGCTTTGGGGGGTCCGCCATCACAACCGAAACACCCGCCTCCACCGCCGAAATTATATCAGCCTCAAGACTCGCACGCGTTCTATGAAGATTTTTTGGAGCAAAAAACTCGTCAAATAAACCCCCCTCGGCCTGAGCCTCTAGTTCGCTCTGCTACCCTCCGTGCTGTTACGCCGCCTCCGAAGGCAAAGACAATGCTACCTGAAGAAAGTCCAGACCCACTCGCGATCCAATCACACACTTCTGTATTTGCCGTGACTCCAAGAAAACGGAAGCCAGTAGCGGAAATGGAATCTCCCTCAATTAAGCGCATGCATTCCATGAAGTCATTCCCTTCTCATTCTGGAAGCCAATCCACATTGCCTAAAACTCCTCAGTCTAAGGCTCCCCTAACTCCGAGTTCAGCTATGAGTTCAGCGTCTCAGATATCTGTCAATGCGACTCCAAGTGCCAAACGAGTCGTCAATCTAGCTTATGTCTCCGTACCCCCCAGTCCTTGGTCAACACCTTCGTCTCGTCAGGGCTCGATGATTATTGACTCGAGAACGGGCAAAAAGAAAGTGCAAGACACGCCAGATGATCTGGGAGGCTACGGTTCAGAGGACGATATTCTATTTAGCCCAACGAAAGGAAGGAGTGTCAATGATTCTGTCAGGGATTCTGTTAAGAGCTCTGCTCGTCGCACGGGCGATCGGGATGAGCGAGGTCGGTATCTTTTACTCGATCTCTCAAGTGAACATTCAAATAATGATATTTCCAAGGTCCTCTTGAGAAACTTACCTCTTTGATTGACGATATTTTTGAGGCGGAAGACGCCCTCCCAGCTGATATTGACATCAACGAACTGAATCACGACTTTTTTTCACCTTTATCTACTGATTGCGCTCGGCCTCTGCTTTCGCCCACTATTGTACGCAAATTAACAAAATACATCGGACAAGTTGCTCGTCCTACAAAACGACTGCGTCAGACAACGGGAGGCGTATTGGGTACTCCACGTGCGAAAGGCAGAATGGCAGACGTAGACACACAGACTCTTTCTCGATTACTCAAATTACTCGATCGTAGCGTGAGGGCTGGCGAAGACATCGACCCATTTTTGTATCATGCCACCCACTATGCGCCGTCATCTACTAAATCGTCCCCTCGAAAACCTGTTGCCAAGAAGAATGGGAAGACGAAGAAAAGTGATACACGTTCCAAGTCGCAAACACCCAAAGACGAGGATGAAATGGACGCAGCAATGCCAGTTGAAGAACAAGGTGCTCCGGACTTGGCAGACGCCGACTTTGATAAGCTGTCAAGACTGTTGGATGTTGCTCGGGATAGCATCGTCGCTGCTGACTGCTGTATCGCACTTCTAGGAAGCGACAGGCTTACCAAACAGGCAAGTTCAGATTCAAAGACGCATATATCTTGCCCACTGAGCCACTTTCTAGCTCTATTCCGAGGAATTGATAACAGCTTGTCTAAACACCATCAAAAACCAACTTAGCAAGATTCTTTACCCTTTTGTCGAAGCATCCGCTGAGATAGGCATCAATCTCAGTCATAACCGTATTCTTCACAGCATCATAAAAAATACAATGTCCGTCGCTTTAGGACATCGACGCCAGTTGGGCGAAACTTTTCAGGCACTGTCCGCCGTTCTGCCGCGAATCAACAATCTCGTAAACGCAGAGACCGTCGCCATGTCGGATTCAATCATCATTCAAGTCGTATATATCGCAATTGGTCCGTTCTTCGTCGTGGACACTGGAGGTGATGGCGATGGAAAAGGAAAGAAGGATAATGTTGTTATCAAAACTTTGGGTAAATCTGCTATGAGGGGTCTTCGATTGGATGCTCTGTCCTTGATTCGAAGTGTACGTTTTCTACGTTTTCTACGTTTTCTCGTTTGTTGATAACTTCGAATTTTTCTCACAAATAATTTTTTTTTCGGTAGATATTTGCTAATCACGAAGATCAGAGGTCATGGATCATTGAAGAGATCCTGACTTCCTTGATCAAGCTTAACGACACGAAACAGAAGGCTGGACAGTTTCGGTTGGTTCAATTATCTGGCGTCATGTCGTTCTAACTATAACTATAATTGCGCACAGATTACGTGATGGTCGCTCTATTAGGACTGTCTCCGCTTTGCTTTTACAGCTGGTGCAAACTTCGGCTCATGATGTACGACTAGAGGCTAGGAAAATTGAAAAAGTTCGACAAAATAAATTTGCCCTACGCAGACAAGAAAGCTTTTCCGAAAGTCAGCCTGGACCACCGGAGCCATTCCTCGATGAGACAGATCAGGAGGTCGGTTTATACCTATTTTTCTCTCTCTTGTTGATCTCTGAATGATTTGACAGGAAATTCGTTTGTATGGTTCTGGTTTAGAGTCTGCAACTAAAGCAGCGAAGACGATAATAATTTTCCTTACGCAAAGGTAGCAAGGATCCTCCCTTTTATTATTCCCTTTCTAATCATTAGGGTAGATCTGGTAAAGGGAAGGCGACGAAAAATTCCAATGAAGCAGAATATCGGGCAATCTTTGACAACTTGATCGACGACCTTCTCACGGTTTTGTTCTGGCCAGAATGGCCTGCAGCTAGTCTTATATTAACCATTGCCTCGAAGTTCATGGTGCGTATCTCGTGGGGCAGCCTTCCCTATAACTCTGATATTTCTATTCACTTTTGCAGGTTTCTTCCCTGGATGACGTGAAAACGAACTCCCAAACGGACTCCAATGCTGCGAAAACGATAGCTCTTGATCACCTGGGTGTTATTGCTGCCCGTATCCGAACTAGCATCTTGAAGGTACAACAAGAGACTCGTGAGTCTGCATCAAGAAAGGCTTTGAAGCCCCTGGACGAGGTTACCATTTTTCTTGACTTATTCTTCCTATCATTCTCTAATGATGCCGGCAGATCGTCTCTAATACCAACATCAAATATCTTAACAAGTTTTTGGATGCTCATCGCGACGTAGCTTCTCACCTATCTAAACGCTCCTCAGAGGATCAAGCATATGATGTAAGTATCTGTCGTAGGTATAAGCTTTTGTGATGGTCACACGTCGTCTCCGCAGAGCGCTCGGGAATTAACTGCTGCTATGTTGGGCCAAGAGCTAGCAGCCGCCCTGAAACAAATTCATCGATCCATTGATAACCCAGACGAGGATGAAGACTTAAATATCAAAGACGCGAGCATGACTTTAGCATTCGGACAGAGACTTAAAACTGCTCTGCGTGAAGTTTGGAAAGATTCGGCTTCAGATGTATTCAATATAGGGTATGCAATCTTGATAGTTTTGACAATGATTGCTGCCCACAAATTTTTGATTCCATTATTTCTAGGTCTCAGGAGGAAGTCCTGCGTGTCGATGGACTATCAGAAGAGCTTGGCACTATCCAAAGCCTTCGCAATTCGTTCAATCCGATTTTGGGCATAATACTTATGGCTCTTGACGCACCTGCCATTTTCATGCGCACCAAAGCTCTTCGTGCCCTTGGGCAAATTGTTACTAGCGACGCTACCATTCTCTCTACTGTTAGTCTTTTCTTTAGTGATGAAGCTAGGGTTTGACTTATCCTTTATCTAGGCAAATGTCCGTCGCGGAATCGAAAGTCATCTACTAGACAGTTCACCTGCTGTCCGCGACGCTGCCGTTGAGTTGATTGGAAAGTATATGATTGATTCGCCCGAGGTAGCAGGTGATTACTACCAGAAGATTGCGGATCGCATTGCGGTGAGCTCTTTGTATGCTTTGATGTTTCGATGTACTTATGTGTTAACACAGGATACAGGTTTAGGCGTAAGGAAACGTGTTATCAAGCTCTTGAAGTCCTTCTATGGCGTCACAGATGATAACAGTCGTCGGATTGATATTGCTACTCGACTTGTTCTCCGAGTGCTCGACGAAGACGAAACTGTCAAGGATCTAGCCATCAAGACAATCGAAGAACTCTGGTTCCCTCCCTTGCCGTTAGCCTCCGCTTTGAAGACGAGGACTGCAGCTCCAGCAAGCAATTCGCACGACAAAACTGCTCTTTTGTCCAAAGTTGCCGTGATCATGGGCACGTCTGCTAATTTCAAAGATAGGCAATCCCCTTTGGAAGATATATTGCACAAGATTATGGTCGATAAGGATGGGACTGAAGCATCTTCCTTACATGCCCGTTATGCAGAGATCTGCGAAGCCTTGATTGATGGCTTGGTGGATGCCTCAGATCTTCCTGGATTCGTGAGTATGGCCGTTTTACCAGTGTGGACTCAACGCTTATGCCTCTGCCTCAGACCGTTATTAATTGTATTAGGACAATCTATCTCCTCACCTCCGCCTATCCTTCAATCCTTTCCGGGACCAATGCGTCGACACTTTTGCCTTACCTCAAGAACGCAAGCACGGTATGAAACTTTTCTCGTGTTTTCAGTTTCTTTAATCACAGAGTTTTGTTAGGTCGAGGAATTGGCCACTTCTGATTATCTTCTCAAGATATTCAGAGTAACGATCCCTCACATGCCGAAGACAGCCGTAAAATTTGGACAGGAGCTACAAGCAACCTTGCAGCCGATGATAATCAAGCCTTCTGTTGGAGGTGTTCAGGTTTGAGTTTTGGATTTATCTTTTCAGTGCTGTATTTAAATGTTCTTTTTAGCTCCTACAGGAAACTGTCGCGTGTTTGTGTATTGTTGTGCAACATCTAACCCACGACTTTGTGAGACTAGTAAACCTCCTCAAGTCTTGCAATGGTTAGTACTTTTCTCGGTTTGGGAGGAAATTAGCTGGATGACTTTATTGGGATCATTAGCTCGACTGCAGCAAGCAATCAAACGACCAGCTTCCCAGGAACTAACGGCCAACGACGTTCGCACTCTCATCGCCCTGGTCAACATCGTATCGTTGCTCGCAGAGAATTGCAATTTTGACACCGTCCGTAAAGAACATTCAAGTGCGTATTCGGATCCGATCACTGGGCTTTGGATATTGATTCCCTGTGTAGCCCTTGCACCTGATCTGAACAACGTATCACAGGTATTGTTACTCTGTTTATCAATTTATGATCACTTGGTAGCTCACACTTCTAAATTAGGGTTCAATAACTGAGTATATCTACAACTCGTTGTTGACTATTTACGAGAAATACATCAACCCTTCGCTCCGGGGCCGTCTCCTACAATGTCTCGGTCTGTCTCTTTGACATCCTTCTAACCACTGTCGCTGAACAGCAAGCTGACCCTCTCAGGCTTCCTTTTCCGTGCTCAACCGACCTTGATGACGCTACCACGCTCGGCCTCTGTTATGGATGAGATCTTTGCGTCTCCTGAAGAAGACGGCCGCGGACGCTTGTTGAAGATCATCCAAGACTTCCTAGTCTCTGAAGCATCCAAACATAGTGCAAAAGAGAAAGGTAACTTCAGAGCTTCTGACATGTATATATGTTTAATTGTCAGTAGAAACTACCAAGGCCAAGTCAAAACCTACCGAGGTGAACATGGAAGAACTAGTCGGAAACACTGATGGTTTTGCAGACTCTGGGTAACGCAAATGGCTTTTCACGAGACCGACTACTCACATTTGGCCTGTAGTGTCAGTTCAGCAATCGTCCAGCGCTATTTGAATCATGTATTGGAGGCTGCACTCTCTCAGAATACTCAGATTCAAGCAGTCGCAATCGATGTTCTGAGTTTTACAATCAAACAGGGTCTTGCCCATCCCCTTCAGGTATGACAAGATGATAACCTACATCGTGCGACCCTAATATTTTCGATTCAGTCTTTTCCCGTTATCGTCGCTCTTGAGACTAGCCCTGCGACTGCAGTTAGCAACAGGGCAAGCGCATTGCATGCAATTCTGCAAGGAAAGCATGCGTCCCTTCTTAATACTCGGTATACTGTCAGTGCCCGAGCATCCTACGATTATCAGAAGAAAATGTCTGCCGGCCCGGTACAAGGTAGCCACAATTTCTTATCACCTGTACGCATCTTAGATTGTCCAGGTTTCCGCTTGCAACCTACACCTATTGCTCTTCTGCAACGATGGTATTCGCACGTCCGTGAAAAGCGACAAACGCGACAAGACTTCCTGAAATCGCTAGTCAAGGTATTCCAAGAGAACTCGTCTTATGATACGACGCAGGTCCGGATTCTCTATAGATGTCCTATTTCTTACCTTTAACAACTTGCTCCAGGATAATGTCAACTACACTAGATATATGGCCGAGAACTTTGCCACATTCGATTACAAGACTCAAGAGGAGGTTTTCACCGTTATCAAGTCCCTTACAAGCGTTCTTTCTACTACTGGAATGCAGTTGCTGGAGATTATTTCTCCATCACACTTACTTACTACTCTGCACGGGACATCTCGGCCTGAGGCCATCGCGCCTGTTATCGAAACAACAACGGTGGGTTATAACTTCTGTCATGGATATTTGAAGTTAAACTCTTGCATAGGAACCTGCTATAGACATCGTCCCTACAGAAGGTAGGCAGGCGGTATCTTCCTTGATATCATGTCCTAACTCAATTTACAATAGCTGCCAACGCAAAGGAGTACGACAAGGTACAGCTAATGCGGACATCTGTGATAATCGCAATGGTCATGCTTTTGAAAGCGCATTTGAAAACTCTTTATTCACTATCTGAAAAGTGAGTCGATCATATTTTTTATCTTTGCAAATTCCTTATTTGTAATCCATTGTAGCAAATGTAACAAATTTGCCATTGGAAAGAAAAGCGCGATCGGGGACAAAGCTGCAACGCAACGGCACGAACACCCAATATCGTGGAGCCGGCTACCATTTGCTACTACACCGTTGCTCACTACGGCTGATGCTGATGCACAAAAAACAAAAGTATGTGAAATCTTCTTTTAACCATCAACACATGTGATAACAGTTGATACATAGTTCATTGAGATTTGGAACGAAGACGGGTTAACAGCAGAACCCGAAGAAGATGAATTTTTCTAGATTGCATGACTTTCGTTTATTTTTCCTTTTCCTCAAGTGCTTTGCATGAGTTATTATTATTACGATGTTGTTCTATTCTATTCTAATACTGTAGTTTCAGATTAAGCATTACATTCTTTGCTCTTATACCCATGTGTGTGTACATAGAAAATGACACTGATATTTATGGGGGTGGGGCTGCCATGGTGGTTCCATTAACAAAAATCACAGGACCTTTGGGTAATTGAGAAAGTAACGCTTTTGTTTCCTCGTCAGTATTGGGCTCATCGCCGTACTTCCATTCAAGCTCTCCTCCATAAGAAGCAGGAAGATTCTGAGCATCGACAAGTTCGAGTAGGGTAGATCCTGGATCTCTACCCAGAACATGTATTTTACGACGAGTGCCTTCGTCGAACCAGCCCTATAGCAGAAGATGAAGATTTGTTTCTAAGTGATTAGAGACATACATTTGCCCACCTTGATCCAGCGCCATATGGTGGGAAAGAAAGAAGGGGAATTGACGATAGCAACGTGGTGAAGTGTTTCAGGATAATTAGCTGTAGATAAGCTTGAAGCCTCTTGAAGATGGTGCCGGAGTTGCCACAACGAGGCAAAGGAAACTTCACCAAGGTCGATAATGGAAGTTGTGGATGAGATAGGTGTTGGAGAGGTAGCATGTGGTAAATGGGAGCATAGTGGGAAAGTAAATCGCGTCATATATTCGTATAAAGCAACTCTATTGATAATGAGTGATTGGCGCGCGTGGAGTTAGATTGAGAGCTTACATTCGAAGAAACCTTGTTTCTAACGGAATCGCATCTAGCTCTTTTTGTAAAGGCTCTAGGGAAGCCAATCGATAGACATAGAGAGGTAGGCCGAGCTAGAATGAAGAATACCCGTAAGGAGAAACGAAATATCGAAGGATTGCTTTGCAACCTTACTTACTTTATCTCGTCGTCCGGTCCAACATGGGTAAAAACGTCTAGAATACTCAAGGTCTTCGGACTTGGTGCTGTAATACACTTGAGCAACATTATGTTTCTTCCTCCAGTCTTCAGAAGCCGAAAATTGTTTTTGGGCCGCTTCCGGGTTAAAACTCCTGGCTCTCAAGAAACGACTGTAATAGGTTGAATTGGACTCCAGTACATTAGATATCGAGTAGGATGACATACAGTAACGTTGGATCATCGTGAGAAGCTTCGTGGTTGTCTGAACACGGGGTATACAAGTTGGCCTTTACAAGGTTCTCTTTAAATGTGGTGAAAGCTTGCTCCTGCTGAGCCGTAAGATGGCCCAGATGTCCAGCCATTGAGTGTGTAATACTGGTGGCGGAACCTCCATTGGCGGGGGATACGTTGTCACCCATGAGAATGCAATGGAATCTAATCAGAAAGCCGCTGCGACTGCGAATGATAATGTGGCTGGACAGTGACAATATAAAGTGACCGGTGGTCAACAATGAGAAGAGCGTGTACAAGGCCTGCACAGGCTGCACTCATGCCTGGAGTTATGAAATGCGGGTAACGTCATTACGTAACTGATCCTTGGTACGGTTATGTCTGTCGGACATGCATTAGCCGTATTCTACGGTAGAGTCTACCGACCGGTTTCGAGGCCGGTTTCGAATGTTGGTTGAGTTTAATCGAAACTGAATGACAAAACTCGTACAGTCATCCAGTTTCGATTAAACTCACAAAACCTCTCGCTTTTCAATAGATATTTGTAGGTGTTCCAATTGCCATTTACCTAACCCTATGTATCTCGGAAGCCTGAGGCTTAAATCTCAGTAAAAAGCGAATGTCGTGTGAATGGTAGAATTATGCACTTTCTGCAATGCCATTTTTCGATGGATGAAAGTTGGCATGTAGAAAACTACCGCGACGGCCTTGTCTTCTCAATGATCTACCTCACACCATTGGTTTACTAATTTGTTTATTCGTCTTACCCGTACGAGACGATACTGGTATTCAGCTCGCCTGGACTGATCAGCATGGGATGTTGTAGAATTACTACCTCATTTGAAGATCAACTGAAGTGCAGTGACCGGACGTCCTGCAACCTTTTGTTCATTCACGATCCATTGTTGTTATACTTTGGACTACAATATTATTTGCATAGTGTAATAGTACTATAAGTAATGTCCGATAAAATAATGCCCAAAACACCAGCAGCATCGCATATATCCCACACTGCTTGCTGCTTTACTTAAATTTCAACCTTTCGTGATCTAGATACTGTTGGCTATCACACCCTGTTACACTGCCTCTCTATGATTATGATCTCCTGCTGGAAGCTCTTGGTGTGGTTGGGAGGGTAAGCCTCCCTTCAACCCCAGCTTTTCTACTTTTTTGGCGGCCTTCAACTCCAATTTCTCCGCCTTCTTGGCTGCTTTGGCTGCTTTCTTCTCTTTGCGCGTGACCTTTGGAAATTCCGAGTCCGGTCCAATAAGCGTCCGCCCAGGATGTGAGATACACATAATAAACAGTGCAATCGCCATCGGCAGGGCATCGAGGCAGTACATGTAAACTTCATGAAAGGGAAGAGGATTACTAGGGGTGATCCCTCTCGTGAATTCGATAAGACGATAAATAATCCGCATCTGAGAAATAAATTCAACTTGATAGCGTTAACAGAATCCAATGGCAGGCCTACCGAGATCAACGCGAGTGAGGCGTATAAGGCGTATAATAGCCACCTCCAATGTATTTTACCAGATTCCCACAAAGTACCCTTAACTTCCAATTCCAAAATTCTTCGATGAAAGCGTATCACCATCGCCAGGAACAGAACGATAAAGAGTTGTTGTACTCCGACCCCACCTATGTATATCCATTGACCGATTTTCAGCAAGTGTGCAGATTCATTCGTTCCTGAGACGATGACTCCACCAGTGGCTTGCACAAGGAATGAAACGATGTCAAGCGAGACAAAGATGACCGAGAAGCGCGTGGCAGGAATGTGATAAAGCTCTCGTTCTGGCAGAAAATAATAGACCATTCGACCGAGTATCATATAGTCAAAGGCGTTTATCCCTGTAAACAATAGTTAGAGGCGGGGCGGGAGAGGTTTGGGATCAGGCTTACACAACGGTGCCAGCAAGAATAAGATTGGGGAGACGATGGCGAAAACTACTTCCTGTTGATTCCTAGTGCCAAGGATGCGCAATATAAATGATGCGGTCTCCCATGCAGCACCCATAATGATGACCCAGCAAAACTTCTACATAACAATCATCATCAGTATGTCTTTCACGCCTCTAAACATATAGACGCGACAAACCTTTCGATACAAAATCGATTGTAGGATGTGTACTCCAAGTAAAATCCCAAATACGACAGAGAAAATAATGGCAGCAGTAAAAGATGGGTTGTAGAAATACAGGGCATTGCATGCATCGGGTGGTACATTGCCATTTTTGCCTGGAATTGCAGTTACACATCTCGGCGCCGCGGTAGAGCTTGCCGTTGCAGTACTAGTACCGCTAACTGAGCTTGACATGGCCAAAATATGGTTCGGGAGGTAGTAGGGGAAATACAACGAGACTCAAGAGAAGCTTTATAGTCAAGAGTGACCCACTGATAGCGGATCGGTATACAGCCTCATTTGTACTTTAACAAGTATGCTGGCCATTTGGAAGTAGTTGAGCTGCGCTCTATGACAGTAGGACAGCGAAATGTTAAGCATCGAGGGACCGACTTTGTGTATCAGGTAAACTGCGGCCCGCGTTGAGAGTCGTTGACAGTTGTCCCAAAGGGAATGCTGGAGCCTATGGTCTTGCTGTGTTTTTACATGCTGTGCATATGCTGCGACCCCCTGAGTATTGGAGGACAGACCAGCCAGTGCATACCGTACTCTAGTGAAGAAGTATTTGGGGTTCTTTGGTATAAAATCATTTGATTATAAATACAGACCAACAGGCAAAAATGAATGTACAGTTGATGTACAGTCGAAACCCCCCTAATGCATGGCCCGAGGCGCGACCATAGGCATTTATGCATGCACTCTCATTTCACATAAAGATTTGAGGGTCACTGAAAATGGTACCGGTCCCAAAATACTCAATGTCTGCCTGTACATCGAGCCTGATGTACCTGAACCAAACGGTCCCGCCGGAGGCCAAAATCCTTTCTTTTTGACCATGGTCATGCATAGCGGAGTTATGAGAATTTTGACACATTTTTTGGATTGGTAAAAACTTGAAGTTACGGCAAGCAGGATTTGCACAGGCTGTTCTTGTCCACACCGTACTCTTGCTCCTAAGATCTTACCAGAGGACTAGTCACCATTGAGTAGCGTAGGCTGTTCCTCAATCCGTTTGGTTGATTATCCTGACTGCGGAGGTTGTGCACTGCGCTGGCGCCTGGGAGAGAAGTTAGAACAGATATCCGAGTCCTGGTATATATCTTCAGGAAGTTGGCATGCCTCTAGTTACCAACCAAACACGGCAATCTTGATAGTTTTTTTGGCAAGAAACTAAGCTCAGAGAATGACGAATCTTCTATGAATTCGACGTATTCTTGCAATTGTCTGGCAATGCATCTTACGACGTTATTTTTTCGATCGAGGATTCCATCCGGGAAGTGTGACATATTCTACTTCAACCTTTCCAAGGAAGCTCCAAGTCGGCTAGGTTCAACAGGCATCAGTAATCCTCCGACTAGCCAAAAATATTGCATTCTGAGCTGGGACCCGGTCGATTCTTTTCCATCTACCTTATATTTGACTCCCACTTCGATTTCTGGAAGTTGGTCAAGAATATCAAGTTTGGTGAAGTTCAGATTGTCGTAGCCGTTTATCATACATGAGTGTTTGAGAACAACAAGGTCCAGCCATCCGCATTGCCTGCGGCGACCGGTGGTAGCACCATATTCTCGGCCGACTTCTTGTAAATGCAAACATCCTGTTAGTGATTTCTTTCTAGAGAATAAAACTAACAAAAAACACCGACGTTTACCTGCTCGGTGGGAGCCTTCCGCCAACTCGAGTAGAAGAAATAGTTTACCTTGAGCCCCCCAACTCTGCTTCCTTCAAACTACCAACAATTTGGTGAAAATAAAACACGAGATGTGCACGATCAGAGATAAAAAGACGACCTTTACAATCAAGACCTGCAATTCGACAATTGTTGAATGGCAATTGAAGCGATACCACTAAGACTGAACCAATTGATCCCGGGTTAGCGGAGCTCCAAAATCAGCCAAACATTCACCGGCAGAAGAACGGCGGAACGAACCACGCATATGCTCTATCGAGTGGAGAGAAATGACTATCTTTTCTTCACGACCACTGCATAAACACTCAATAAACCAAGCCCTCAAGAAACATCCAAGTCTATTCGGTATCCCATTCGTACTACTTATGGTTGCTGCGTCATATGGACTCACACCATTCACTCAAACGCGGTACGATCTACATGACCAGAAAGTAAAGCATGTGAGAAAATCATTATTCGATCTAGTTTTTATTCTTTATCTTCGCGAAAAGATCTTTCATTCATTGCCTTCCCCGACATGTTTTCTTTCTAGATGTCAAAAGAACAAGAGTTAAATTTGGATAAGAATAGGAAGAAATTCGATATTCGGGAGGAGTATTTCGTTGCGTTTTTTGGTTCCTCTTTTCTCTCTTGTTACTTTGCATTCTTACTATTGGACAGCGGTTAAGTGCTGCAGCCGATGAGGATTGGGAACCAAAGCGCATCCAGCGACCTAAGGGCCTGCCAGATTGGGGTGTTCCGCCTACAGAACCTCCAGCGAAAGAGCCTTGAAATTAACGTTTTAATCTAATATTCGTTCAATTCTTCGACGGCATTTGTCCCCAAATCAGGCGTAATTCATACATTGCTGCGAATCTAGGGGCAACAAGCGATAGAAAGCAGATTTCAACTCGGGATGTTACTTGAACTGATGACATCCTTACTTCTGTCGGTCATTTTTATTTTCCAACGACATAGAGTTACAAAGATAATTTCGTGGTACCCGGTTCAACGGCCCATGGCAATATGTATTCGATAACTTTCGAGCTTGAGAAATTTTCAGCAGTCTGTCTAGGAGAAGCCTTAATGTGGTTACATAATCACTGGCTAAACTCTGCTTCCTCGAAGCATTTGACAAAGGAAACTTCTGAAAACTGAGTTTATATAATTGGTACGACAAAATGGCACCTTCAAAATATATAACGCTCAACGTTTCTTTTTTCCTCATTATGTTTGGCCTGAACTCTCTACCCTCCAATACACTGCTGGGCAGCCTCACCCCATCCTCCTTGATATGTATCATCGGTAGAGCATAACTTTAAGGAACACTAGCGTACGAAATTTGTTTCAAGTTATCCAAAGGGGAATCGATCATACGAATACATTACTTATTTAAACACCCATTACATGACTTGGGTTTTATAACAACGCCTTCCTGCTCGCCGTTACAATGGCAGCGACGCATGTCCCATTAGTACTCACGCGTCTGATCAATCTTCAAATTCAAACCTGGTGGTTTCCCCACTCACCTCAACAACCCGGTCATTAACAACATACCTGCTCAATCTTTCAATCACCCCGACACCTCTTCATACACAGCTAGCAATTACATGTCAAATCAACCCTATCAAGGGTTCGACATCGACGCCCAAGGGGGCACCGGGATCAAAAAAAAATACCCGGGGTCGATTTATTTTTTAAGCCAACTTTGCAACAACTTTGGGTGGACTAACTAACTTATGTAATCAGGCACGCATCTATATATGGCAATATGACGTCATCCTATCCTCACCTCCGTGCTCGCTTGCCTCCCCTTGCCTCAGAAGACACCTCGCAAGCAGTTGCAAACCTAATTCTGGGGCTCCAACTCTAGGTATTAGAGGTGATACTAACATCTCAGGTAAGTAATGCAGCACAATCCTACTTGATAATGTGGTACTTACCCATTGAGTTTCACAGCCAGACTGATTACATTTGATTGTGCCACCTGATCAACCATCAAGTACCTGGGTGAAGGGATATTCAGTGCATTTCAAATTGCCTATAGATACTGGTTGTAAATAGTGTGATCACCCATAAAATATGAATATTACAGTCTTATCTACCTACACCAGACCTATGCTACTAGAGAAACTCATTTCTGCACATCTTATGCATGTAGTAAGGCCTTAATAGCTTCAAATTGATGTTTTAAACCCTTGTTCTGGTGAAGTCCTTTTTTTTTTTCGGGGCCTCCGGCTGGACTAACTAACCAGGTACCGGTCCGGCATTTCGATCCTGGTGCCCCCTTGTCGACGCCACAGAAATTTGAACACCCATAAGGGACCGCGCGGCCCGGGTGCGAGAAAATGGAGTTAAGGTGGAGTTTTGTTGCCACTAGCGTATGATACTGCACGACTTTACTTTAGTAGTAGCGTAAATAGATTCTTAGTACGAAGGTATCCTATCTTATGAGAGATAGAAAGATGTGCCTTACTAGTAGTAGTTCTCTCTGAAAAATTGCAGGAGACCCCGCTCTTCGCAACCAGGCAGCCTTGAACGGATAAGGCTTGTGATTCCATCCAGGTTCACTGTCCCTGTTATCTGGAATTTAAGGGAGACCAAGTTTGCATAGGGTCCATCCATATTGGTGAATGTCTCATCCAAAAATTCCCAGCGTATGTTGAATTTGTCGACTTCACCAGCCTGTCGAACTGAGACACCCAAAACCACCTCTCGAAGCTCCGCCGCCGCCGCGCTGCTGGATGCGATTATTCTGGGACCCCAGACCAAAGCGCCACCTTGCATATGATCTTCGAAATGTATAAAGTCGTCGAGTCGAAGAGATTGTAGACCAGTGAGGGACGCTAAATTAGGGCATACATCGAGCCCGAAAAGCGCCTTGTAACGTTCGGCGATTGAAAGAGACGAAGGTGCCCTGGTTTTCGCATATGAAGCCGTCGGTAAGGGTTGTGTCTCAAAGACTTGGAGACCACATATGTGTGTATTGTGACTAAAATCGAAAGAAAACGAGAGATGTTTCATGGCTGGACCAACATAAGCCAGGTACTTTCCAATCTCAAAAATGTTCTCTTCTCCGATGGGGCCAACATCGAGGTTAGATAATTTCGGTATGTTGTCGTGGTGTAACAACCATAATAGAAATGTTCGTAGGCATCCACCTCTGCAACGCACGCTGTTGACGGAGGAAGGTAGAGCTTTATTCTGGATACAAGTTGATTTTGTCACAGAGCTCGTTTCTACCGTCAATTCATCAAGCGCGACAGATTGCAGGTACGGGAATGAACATATGATATCAAGAATGTCGATGAAAGTACGAAACGCCTTGTCGCGCAAATGAAGGTGTGTGAGCGTAGACGCGAAGTTGGCAAGGAGTCTACTATTTGAACAGTCGATCCTCCTTAGTTCCAACTTTCTAACGTGTGGAATAACAGTGGAGCGCGAGTCAATTATGAGGATTGTGAAGGGGTCGATATTATTCGGTGTGAGAATAACCTGACGGAAGAGGTGAGTTCGGGCGGCATGAAGCCAGGCTCTGCAGACAAGGCTACAATGTTTCAAAGACGAAGCGTCATTTCGAAGAGTTTCAAATTCGAAGACATGAGCAGAGAGTTCTTGAGGGAAGTCAAGACAACGGGCCTGGGATCGGATTGTTATGGACATTTTCGTTAAGAGTCAGATAGGGGTTGGTATGTCATGATAGTCCGAAGTTATTATTAAATAACCATCGCTTATATAATCAGTGCTTGACTCCGATTGACTCGATTTTGACTCGATTATCAGCAAAGCTGGCCTCTCTCCGTCTTTTCACATCTCTTTCCATACGCACCTGGTATTCACCAACCACCAAATTATTAATCCGCACAAAATCTAGGTTTATCACTTACAAATTAACAAACAGGATGGACGCTTCCCAGATGCCAGAGCTGCCATCTGTACCAGATACAGACCCTTCTTCAGCGATATTGGATTCCTTCAGGATAGCCATTGCTAAGCGACTGTCTGAATCTCTACCCTTGACCTTGGATCAGGCGTTTTCGGGTGTAGATTACGGAAAGAAAGGAGAGGATTTCACTGTTGCTTTGCCACGATTTAGACTCCCGGGAAAAGTGGATGAGATCGCGAAACAAGTAATTGATAAAGTAGGTCGCCACGAGAACGATCCTACCGTTTCGCGATTCGAGTCATAGATACCTATCTTTTTCATCTGTATCATCACTGACAGTAGTTTCCTTGTCTTAGTTCAAACCTGATGAATGGATTGAATCCATAGTCCTCGATAAATCCTTCCTCCATTTCCGTGTCAACACCTCCAACATGATTCGACAAGTTCTTACCCAAGTGTATACTCACACGCAGTCTCCTGTCCCGTCTTACGGCTCCAACAAGCTAGGAGTAGGGAAGAAAGTCATCATCGAGTATTCCTCTCCCAATATCGCCAAAAACTTTCACGTTGGTCATTTGAGGAGTACTATCATTGGTGCTTTTTTGGTCAACTTGTACAAAGCGTCCGGGTGGGATGTTGTTTCAATGAATTATCTAGGCGATTGGGGTACCCAGGTAAGCATACCGTCTTCTTCATGGCTCCATTGTTGACTTTTTTTTCAAAACAATATGAACCGACATTATCTACAGTTCGGTCTGATCGCAACAGGCTACGAGAAATATGGCTCCCAATCAGAACTGGAAAAAGACGCCATTAAACATCTTTTCGATGTGTATGTCAAAGTTAACAAGGACGCTGAAAACGATGCATCTGTTAAAGTAGAAGCTGCCAAATGGTTCAAGCGGATGGAAGACGGTGACGAGAGCGCTTTGAATAATTGGCGAGTGTGGAGGGAGATGAGTGTGAAAAAATATGAACAGGAATATGAGCGACTGAATGTCAAATTCGATGTCTATACGGGGGAGAGTATGGTCAGTAAAGAGAGCATGGACCGAGCATTGGAGAAACTGGATGAAATGGGGTTGATTAGCGATACAGAAGGGGCGAAATTGGTGGACTTGGAGAAATGGAAGTTGGGTAAGGCGGTTGTCAGGAAAAAAGGTAGGGACATTCTTCTCCTTGTTTCCCTTTCCTTTTTCTCACTATATCCCTTATTCCTACGCTTTATAGATGGGACTTCCATTTACCTTACCCGTGATATTGGCGGTGCAATCGAACGATACGAAAAATATGCGTTCGACAAAATGATCTATGTCGTTTCTTCCCAACAAGATCTTCATCTCTCCCAATTCTTCAAAGTCCTCGAGCTCATGGGTTATCCCTGGGCAAAAACCATGGTCCACATCAACTACGGCCTCGTACAAGGTATGAGCACTAGGAAGGGCACTGTAGTCTTTTTGGAGGAGATTATCAAAGAGGCTGGACATGTCATGCATGAACAGATGATGAAGAACGAGGATAAGTATAACGCGGTTGAAAACCCAGAAGAGACGAGTCTGAATATTGGGATTACAGGCGTGAAAATCCAGGATATGGCTGCCAAGCGGTAAGGTTTTTATTATAACCTCTCAAAAATGCTATGTAGATTTGATTCTGACATCGGAATATTTTTCTGGTCTCTAGAATCAACAACTATACATTTAACTGGGATCGTATGAAGTCCTTCGAAGGCGATACAGGTCCTTACCTCCAATACGCACACGTTCGAGTCGCTTCGATCGGTCGCAAAAACCCACACCTCCTCCCCCTGCCATCACCCTCCGCCGTCAAGTTTGCTGCCCTCGATAGCTACCCCCACGCTCGAGAACTTGCGTTCCTCTTAGGCACCTACCCTGACGTAGTAAAGGTTGCCTTGAAGACGCATGAGCCGAGTGGAGTTGTGACGTTTGCGTTTAGGTTAGCACATGTCATTTCGAGTGCATGGGATGTGGTTATAGTTAAAGGAGAAGAAGACGAGGAGAAGGCGAGGGCGAAGATGTTTTTGTACGAGTGCGCTAGGGAAGTGCTGGGTGCCGCGATGCGGTTGTTGAGCATTCGACCTTTGGAAAGGATGTGAAGGCGTTCGTTTTTTTGTTTTGTTTCGAAAGATTGAATAAAATAGATAGGATGTTACTGAGTAGGGGCAGAGAAGTCTGAACTCTTTACACTTGACTTACTATATATTATGACCAGTCAAATGATCACTGTCCATGCACATGGGCGGTATCTGCGAAGTCAGTACTTAATATTAAATTATTATCCATCCTTCTAGGAAGGGCGACCTTAATCATTTACCCACCTAAAGCAATCGGTCGCTCTCTCTGAATCAAGTACAAAATGTCATCCATAGGTTCAATCAGGCCCCGTTCCGTTGTCCATTTTAAGAATCCGTCAAATCACTATATTTCTACCTAAAACAAGTAGTTGAACCTATGGAGACTGGAGGCGAGTCTACAATTTCCTTGACTGTTCTTTAATTACTTGAATTGGGAACAATTACCAGAAACTGTGTTAACTTTTCCTCAACCAGCACTGCAACACTGGCCCACTGGGTCGAGAACAAAAACCATAAATCTAGAGGTTGAAACGAATTCCTACGTAAATTTCTAGCGGTTCTAAATCATCAGGCCCAATCTTCCATTCGATCTGACTGCGAGACGACAAAGCCGGAAGGTTCTCGTTGACAAACGTCCTAGTTGAGCTCTTGACATTCAATTCCGAAGTCACGCTCTGGACATGGCGAGCAGTACCATTTCTCTCTTCAAAGGTAAGATCGAGGGTCTTGAGAGCTGGATATTTTGGACTTGATAATATTTCGTCGATGGACGACCATCCTTCGGCTGGGTGGAATACGAAAGGTTGATCTACTTGGAAAATTCCCCTGAATCCGATAAATTCGATTTGGATCCGGTTGACCATCGGTGCGGAATAGTCGAGGAATTGGGATACGAAAGGACTGAACATGTTAACACAGACCGGAAGTGTTGATATGCATGATATCTGGATGGATTGTAGTACTGGGAAGACGATGGAATTGAGACTCGGGAAACCATCTATGTAGAGGGATAAAATCAAGGGTTAAAACCAGGGAATTAGGAAATTTACATTGAGCGTCCCCTTCCAACCCCGTAGATAAAATAAGGGTGGTCAATGTCGGAGCTGCACGGGTCATGATTGTTGTGGCCATCTCTAATTCTTCGTCAAACCACATTGAACACGGAAATTTCAGCCTCTTCAACGGAAGGAGTGAATCTGACAGTCTTTTGGATCTTATATTCTCACACCATTTATCGATGAGAGTAAGTGATTCTAGATGGCATGCAGGGAGGAATAACGCGAAGTCTATAAGATTCTCCTCGAAACGGTGCTCTGTCAGAGCGGTGCAGAGATTCGCAATGGATAACGCGAGGTTGTCGTTTACCCAGGTAAAATGGAGAAAACCGTGCGCAACCCATTTGAATTTTCGTAGGCGACATAGCTGCCGTAAGAGGGCACATATATCCTTAGCATCCATATCCATGTGTAAGACCCGAATCTCCAATATGAGCGAGCGTATATGTTGAGCGATATCGGGATTGGAGTTCATGATATCAAGTAAAGCATTCAGGCGTTGGGGGCGACGCATAGGGATCAAGAGGGATGAGAAGATATGAGAACTTGCTTGATGATAGAATTGTCTGTTTACTAAGGTACAAGCCAACAATGCTGCTCGCGACTGCGGGTCTTCGGTGGCCGACCCGAGTTCATCGATGAAGAGGTCAAGTATTTCAAGAGGAAATATTTGGGCAGACATGTGGTACTAATTCAAGAGGGGTATGACCAAGTCTCACCACAGAGAAATTTGAAATGACAGTCAGCGGCATGTGGAGGCATGTGGTGGGCGGCACTGCGGCGTTCTTATATAGTAGTGATCGATTGTCATCACATTATCATTAGGTCTGTTTTAGGAGACTAGCGGCGTTCCGACCAAGTTTGACCTTCCTTTTCAATTAGTTTGTGCTATTCATCTTACGCGAGTTGAAGCTGAAGGCGTGTTTGAACATTCAAACATTCGATATTCAACGTTCAACTAGCAAGGACACTTTCATCATGAACTTAGGGTAGAGCACATGTTTTCTAATAAATCCGATTTTTAAAAATCAATCTTATTTCAGCTTTCAAGTCATCGTCTCAATCCTTGCCATAGCGCTCCTAGCCTGCGCCTGCGAGAGCCAGGAAGTTCAAACCCAGCTGGAGTTGCCAACGCTCTTCAAGACATCACTACTGTCAACGAACGACTGTTCAGATCCACCATACGGGCATTGTTCCTTTTACACAGACTGTCTCGAGGCCCGATATCACTGCGGACCCATCGGCTATCCCATTGGCTATGGCCTGAAATACTGCGAGAAATTCAAATTCACACACTCGAAGCTATCCGCGCAGGGTCAGTCATGGATGATGAACACCATGAAATGCTTGCAAAGCGTACTTATCCCTGAAGGAACTGGAAGTGTGGGTGCTGTCAAGACGTGCGACGAGTTGAGGGATAAAGCTTTTGATTCCCATGCGGGGTGTTATCTGGCGAATGGTTTGTGTGCTCTGCCACTGAGTGACTGGATCGCAATAGTGGATATCGTGAGCTTGGGGACAATGTTTTCGAGTTGGGAGGCAGTGAAGGAGACGTTGTATGCTGCGAAGGGTTGTTTAGCGTCTTACAGCTTTCTGGCGCTTCTTCGTTAATCAACATAAGCAAATTGTTTGTTTCGTTTTTCAGTACATGATATTTAAAACCCATGATGATTTATAGGTTATGGGCCTACTTGGAGCTTTGAGTTGATGCTGCTGAGCCATTCCCTGATATAAACGGCGAGCTGTGGGAGTGCTGCATTGGAACATTGACTTCACACCAGAGCATAGTGTTGGCCAACGACCCCAGGAGCTACTACTGCCCTTATGAAGAGATCCGTAATCGCGGCAGAGGCGAAGGTTATTGGCTCATCGGAGGTGGTTGGCCTGCATCGTATGCATCAGGAAAGCCGAGGGTGGAGGGATTCAGGCGAAGCAAACTTGTTGCTACCGTCCTTGCTACCATTTATTTATCAGAGTTAGCTTTCTTGGATGGGTTACATACTCAACGCTGAGCAACCGCATGAAAAAATAATGTCCGGCCATGGTATACTCGCAACCCTGTTTCTTTCGACATGTATAGATTCCCAACTTCGACGATCTGAGATCGTTATCAAGCCCAATTGTTACCTACGATTTCAACTGGGTGTAATGGCGGAATTGACCCCCTGGAATTTAAATGATTCAACGACCCGCCAGATTTAGAAAAATAGCTAGAATCGGCTTATGCCAAATCCGTCGAACCTAGCCTCTCAACCAAAAACAACCCTCGTTCTAAGAAGAGAATAACACCTATAAATTGTGTGTTAATAGAACGAGGCAGCCAGCCGTGAATGACGAATGTTACTTGGGAGCTGGACATGTGTGAGGGTGAAAAACCTCCTGAAAGTTCCGAAACAATTCATGGATGCCAGTGGTTCAGTTTGAAATGACGACGAGTGCTTAAGGAGATGGATACAAAAAGTCTTGAACGTGAACGAGGCAACAGCGTGTAAAGTCAGCCGCGCTTGATGATATTACTCGGGAACTGGACCGCACAAATGAGTTCTGATGGGCTCGAGCCCGATACTATTTTATTGTCATCATGTTGTGTTTTGAATGTACTCATTAGCAACCCAGCCAACGGTGTCGAACAGAGGATTTACATCTTACTGAGCGGCAGCAGCGTAACGGTTGCGCACATTACAATAACGAAATCGAGTCAGAGATGCGAACCAGATATGTTTGCTTTCAATGACCTATGAGAGATTCAATTCAATCAGCGGACATGATGTTTTTGTGGTTACCTTTTGCTATGCCTTCCTTGCTTTGTACGACGTTATATGCTAGAATGATACCATCTTGAATCCAAAAGGTCGTCGAATGAGATAGGAGCACTATCGATGGACGTGAGTGAGTGCACTGTTCTGTGTTCAGTCACCTTGTTAATAAGCACGTGACGCGATATGTGTTCGTGCATGATGAAACACAGTAAGCAAATACAGAATAAGTATACGCAAGCACTTCACAAGCCTCCATTTACTATTAATGACTTCTCCTGTGGAATTATATGTTTACGACCTCAGTAATGGAATGGCTCGACAATTATCTGGGCAACTTACTGGTAGACAAATAGATGGAATTTGGTAGCCCAGTGTCTTATCACTACCCACCTCCTTGGTTTTAACTGTACGTGCATAGGCATACCTCGGTCGTCGTATTCGGGAAAGAAGTCTTCTATGGGCAAGGGATCAATACCACCCTTCCAGGTCGTTCCCATGTAAGTATTATTTTCAATTTACGGTTGATTTTACATGTAACTCCTCCCATTAGCATGGTGCACCACTGCAAGTTATAAATATGGGGGAAACGGCATTAGATGAAGATACATTCAATGAGTATCTACAGGAAATGAAAGAACATTATACCGCAGACAAGGTTAGCCGTCTTGACAACTGGACAGACAAACCGTAATGCTCAACAAAATATGGTACAGTATCATCTTCTAGGTAACTTACAATGATCCCTATCAATCTTGTTTTTTCATGATGAAATCGTTTGGAGCCAGATTTTAACTGTAATTCGTTTACGGATGATTGTGTTGGGTTTCTGACGGGAGGAACTATACCATCTTTTATCAAAGGTGTGTCGTTTGAAAAATAAGATACAATCGCTAGATAAGATTGACCTTCTATAGATTTGCCAACCGATTTCCTGTCGACTCCTTTTGGTGCTGCGCTGCGACCTACGATTGATGCCATGTATCAACGCCCTGGACCAGGTACTACGCCCCCAACAACAGCCACGAACAACACACCCACAAATCCACAACTTGCAGCTTCTATATTACAAACAGTCGCAAGCCAAGCTGCAAATGGATCTGCCCGCCCCAACGTCCAAGCCACAAACTCACTTACATCACCAATGCATGTCATCACAAATCCAGCTACCTTCAATAACTTTTTAAAAACCCATAAAGCTGCAGTTGCGTTCTTCACAAGTGCTACTTGCCCTCCTTGTAGGATGATTGAACCAGTATTTGAGCGTCTTTCTGAGGAGAAAGGAGTGCATGAAGACAGAGATGGTGCAGGATTTGCAAAGGTCGACATTGATGTGGGCATGGGCAGGAATCTAGCTGCGGAATGGGGTATTCGAGCTACCCCAACATTTATATTTTTCCTTGATGGAAAGAAGGTTTGCCTTGTTGTGCTCTTACAAAGTTCGGCTTTTTGATAATGGCCTCCATTAGCTCGATGAACTTAAAGGCGCAGATGCAAATGAATTGAGGACCCAAATTGATCTACTCATTTTCCAAGCATATCCACGTTAGTTTACTTCACCCTCTACCCACCCAAATTGATTTTCTAACTGTAATATGTATAGCTCATCCCCACACATCTCTTTCTATTCCCACCATCCAAGCGCTATCCCTCAACCCAATCATCTTTTCGCAAGTACCGGCCATCGAAACTGTAGTTTCAAAGTTATCTTCATTTATCGATGAGGCCTCGTGGCCCACCTCGGTTTTACAATCCAAAGAACAGACCAAGGTAGTTTTATTAGGGACCGTATTGCCCTACCTCAAAGCTCGGTTTCCCTCCCCACCTCCTACTGATGTCAAGGCACTGCCCTCAGCCACGCCTGCTATTCTCACATCGTGGACTCAAGCAACTAGCGCCCTGGCACTTGCACTTCCCGTCGAATCCCTCTTTCCCCTAGTCGACATGTGGCGACTCGCCTTCTTAGACCCTGCAGTTGGCTCCTGGTTAGCTGCTCTTAATTCTCCTACAGACCCTATCAGCGTCTTCCTCCCAAAAGCTATCAACGCACTTGACAACAATCCATCACACAAGGGATCTCGAAACTATATCCTCACCATCGTACGTATGCTATGCAACGCTTTCTCTCACCCTGCTCTATCTCAGAAAGTACTGGCGACGAGTCCTATACGAGAGAAAATAACGCAAGTGCTGGTTCCTAGCTTGTTGCATGTGGATGCGTTGGTTCGAACTGCTGCTGCAAGTTTGGCATTTGATGTATCGGCTGTTTTACAAAAGTCGAGGGTGGAATCAGTCAAGAGTGGACGAAGGATTAAACCGTATGATGATAGATTCGCAGATTGGGAAGTTGAGATAGTGAGTGCCGTCGTAGAGGCACTGGATAGAGAGAAGGAGAACGAAGAAGTTGGTAAGTATTTTATTTATTTGAATTCTTTTTATATAATTTTTTTTGACCATTTTGCAAGTACATCGATTAACGGCCGCTCTGGCCTTTTTCCTACGCCTTTCTCCGCAATACGAATCCCAACTCAAGGCTTTATTGGAAGTATTGCAGACACGCAAGTTACTTGAAGGTAAATTGGTGAAAGGATCCGGTTGGAATGTAGACGGAGGAATCAAAAAGAAGGAGATACGGAAATTGGTAGAGGAAGTGGCGATGAAACTGTGTCCTTAATAGACATTTTGTCAATAGCCAGCTTGGGGGGGTCCGATGTCGCATCGAAAGTAGAGAGAAAAATAAATAATCCTCTTCTAACAGATGATATATATATTATGTGTGTGTAAACTGAAAACAAATTTCCAATTGATTGTTAAATAACCAGAACTCTACAGTTTCCCTTTCCCATGAGCATCGCTGATCTTCTTTGCAGCTGTCAGCATATTCTTTAGCCTCTGTAGCGGCTTCGGGGAGGTGATGTTTCAGTTTCTCTTCGAGTTCGTAATTGTCCATCCGATAGTATAGTCACGGTCATCTCCAATCGAATAAGCCTAAGATAGACCGTAACCATGATGTAGTTATTACGATGCAATCCCCAGAAACGTTTACCTCTCACTGAAGTTTTGAAGCGTGCCTGGGCCCTGGATCGTCAAATATCGAAGTAAAGCAAGTGGTATACGAGACAGCTCATGAACGACACGACATGACGCTACTTGCATCCTTCACTCACTGAGTTCTACCGCTGGATTTAATATCTATGTCCTACTCATTTCTCGACCCACTGTTTCGTAGCTAGCTGTATTGGTATAAATCGGACCTGTGGCTTTTGTTTATTTATTCAGAACGAGTATTCAAAGTCGATCCATTTGGGGTGTTCGAGGAATACTTTGTCGATGGTGAAGTTTTGCGCTTCATCGGGTGTTAGGATATGTTCGACTGGGGTGCGAGCAGAAGTATTCCCGCCAGGACCTGGTCATTCATTACATAGAATCCCAAGTTGAAATAAAATATGAGGTGCATGTACTCACCGCTGGAGTCGAACTCGGCATAGAACGTTGTATTGAGAATGACGGGTCTAGCATGCATGCGTATCCCAGTCAACATTGGCACTGAATATTGTGTAAAAAGCAAGGTCACCTTGCACTACCCCAAGGTTTCCATCCAGCCGGACGGATGCTATCATCCATGTACGTTCGCAGATACACCGTAGTGGCTAAATCATTCCAAGGCCGACCTGTGAGAAAAATTCATCTGTTTAATCTCTTAAAAAAAATTATTCTGATTAACGATACCTAGATAACACTTTCCCTTCGTCACCGTCGTTGCATTTGCGTCTGGAGACTTTAACGTAAGTGAGCAACAATAATTGCGTATGGTGGACAAGCGCAATGAAATTTACTCGGATGATGCTTGAATCAGCGATGTAAGCCCCAAATCGATTTCCAGGTGCATCTGTTAAGTTCGTTCCTTTCCAAGCAACAAGTCCGCCTCCGCATGCGCGGTTCGCCAGGACGGTATTCTGAAACCATCTGATTTTGAACAAAATGTTAAACCGATATCTAGAGACTGGCTGAATGGCAAAAAAACAACAAACGCTGTGCCATATCCAAAAATATCTGGTTGATTGAGGTCAGTCGGCGATGCAAGGGACGTTCTAAGTGAGGACTTGATCTCACAATCTGTTTGTCCATAAATAATGCTATCCACGACGTATGTGTTGGCGTTTCTACCAGTATACCACGTATCTTGGTAGCTTGCAAACGAGCATCCGTAAAATGAGGCGTTGGCGTAGGATATATAAGTTACTAGCGCTTGAGAAATAGCGAAATTGGCCTTCAAAAAAAGAATCAGCCCGAGTGTTAGCGGCTGATATATATATCACTGCAAGGAAGGCTTACCGCTCTATTCTCAAAATCAATATTATACGCCTTGAAATCGACAGTCCCAAACGAAGCATGGGGGGATGGTGTAATGAGAAGGACAGCGGTCTGAGCATTACTCGTACCATTCTGTACGAATTTGTTGTTCCAAACTTTCACGAGGTTTTGTTTGAGTGGTACTTCGGATGCGTTGGCAAAAGGGTAATTTAGAGAATTGGAGGAAGCATTAAGAAGTTGGCCCTGTTCGTATAGTCAAGAAGGCATTACAAACTATAAGCGTGTATTCCTTACGAGTAATATGAGAGGCCCATTGCGCGTTACAGTGACGGTTTCATGATATTCACCTTCCGCAATGAGGATCGTAGCCGGCTTCGTGTTGTCACTGAGTAAATATGTGATTTTGAGCACAATCCATAGAATAACGTGAATGATCGAGCAGAACGCACAGAGACAGCACAGCTTCTTGGATACTATGGAAATTAGCATTGACATCACTTGTGTTATGTGAAACAAAAGTTGTTCCTGAAGGACACCCAAGAAGAGGTGAGGATCCTGGCGGCTTCTTGGTTTGACATGCCAGGAAGTTAGGTGAGAGGGCAAGGCTGCCGGAGAGTAAGGAAAACAGTGTAGCCGAGGACCAGAGGTGTATCATTTGTCAGTTTGTAAGCCTAAGGTAAGAAATACCTGGGTGATGATGCCAGTGGACAAGGGACATTCTGTGGTCATCTACGACGCTTTATATCAGTAGTCAAAAATCAGTCTAACGTAAATCAGAGCGCATAAAGCGAACAATCAGTCCAAGGTTTCCGACCATCGCTCGCAGAGAAGTGGTGGGACCCATCAGTAGTTTCACAAATAGCTTTTCAATGTGGTTGTACAAGTGAAAAAGCGGAAAAAAGGCGGAAAAGTAATAAGTCAAAGAAGCAAAGTGTTTCTTAGGTCAAAAGAACAGCCAAAAACTCACTTCTGT
Source organism: Phlegmacium glaucopus (assembly GCA_015039465.1). Classification (NCBI taxonomy): domain Eukaryota; kingdom Fungi; phylum Basidiomycota; class Agaricomycetes; order Agaricales; family Cortinariaceae; genus Phlegmacium; species Phlegmacium glaucopus. Next base: position 399,770 of record MU129988.1, on the reverse strand, counting down.
ACTTTTTCACTTTTGTTGTGAAAAATGAAAAGGCACAAAAAAGAGAAAAGGTAAAGTGCTAGATTGCTGATGCGGGTGCACCGTACGCAACCAAATAGGAAAACGTCAGCACCGAACGGATTGGAAGAAAGAGCCGGCAAAAGACCAAAGGTCTGTATTTAATATTGATGTCCTACTCATTTTTCAGCCCGCTATTTTGTAGCTATATGGTATATGTCGGACCTATGGCTTGTGTTTATTTATTCAGAACGAGTATTCAAAGTCGATCCACTTGGGATGTTCGAGGAATACTTTGTCGATGGTGAAGCTTTGTGCTTCATCGGGTGTTAGGATATGTTCAACTGGGATGCGGCCGGAAGTATTCCCGCTAGGACCTGCCGCGTCATTCATTACGTAGAATTCCGAGTTGAAATAAAATACGCACCGCTGGAGTCGAACTCGGCATAGAACGTTGTATTGAGAATGACGGGTCTAGCATGCATGCGTATCCCAGTCAACATCGGCACTGAATCTTGTGTAACAAGCAAGGTCACCTTGCACTACCCCAAGGTTTCCATCCAGCTGGACGGATGCTATCATCCATGTACGTTCGCAGATACACCGTAGTGGCTAAATCATTCCAAGGCCGACCTTTAAAAAAATCATCTGTTTAATCTCTTAAAAAAAGTTGAAACATTCTGATTAATGATACCTAGATAACACTTTCCCTTCGTCACCGTCGTTGCGTTTGCGTCTGGAGACTTTAACGTACGTGAGCAATGATAGTTGCATATGGTGGACAAGTGCAATGAAATTTACTCGGATGATGCTTGAATCAGCGATGTAAGCCCCAAATCGATTTCCAGGTGCATCCGTTAAGCTCGTGCCTTGCCAAGCAACGAGTCCACCCCCGCATGCGCGGTTCGCCAGGACGGTATTCTGAAACCATCTGTGATTTTGAATAAGATGTTAAACTGACATCTAGACAATTCCTTGAGTGGCTACAAAAAAAGACAAACGCTGTGCCATATCCAAAAATATCTGGTTGGTTGAGATGGCCAGTCAATGATACAAGGGACGTTCTAAATGAGGACTTAATCTCACAATCTGTTTGTCCATAAATAATGCTATCCACGACGTATGTGTTGGCGTCTCTACCAGTATACCACGTATCCTGGTAGCTTGCAAATGAGCATCCGTAAAATGAGGCATTTGTGTAGGATATATCAGTCACTAGCGCTTGAGAAATAGCGAAATTGGCCTTCAAAGAGAGAATGACTCCAATGTTAGGGGCTGATATAAAATAAAAAACTGTTAGGAAGGCTTACCGCTCTATTCTCAAAATCAATGTTATACACCTTGAAATCGACATTCCCAAACGAAGCATAGGGAGATGGCTTAATGAAGAGAACAGCGGTCTGATCATCATCCGTGCCAGTCTGTACGAACTTGTTGTTCCAGACTTTCACGAGGTTTTGTTTGAGTGGTACTTCGGATGCGTTGGCAAAAGGGTGATTTAAAGATTTAGAGGAAGTATTAGGAAGTTGACCCTGTTCATATAGTCAAGAGGACATTGCAAACTATAGGGGTGTATTCCTTACGAGTAATGTGAGAGGCCCATTGCGCGTTACAGTGACGGTTTCGTGATACTCGCCTTCCGCAATGAGGATCGTAGCCGGCTCGGTGTCGTTACTGAGTGAATATATAATTTTGAGCACAATCCGTAGAATAACGTTAATGATCGAGTAAAACGCACAGAGACAGTACAGCTTCTTGGATACTATGGAAATTAGCATGGACATCACTTGTGTTGTGTGAAACAAAAGTCGTTCCTGAAGGACACCCAAGAAGAGGTGAGGATCCTGGAGGCTTCTTGGTTTGACATGCCAGGAAGTTAGGTGAGAGGGCAAGGCTGCCGGAGAGTAAGGAAAACAGTGTAGCCGAGGACCAGAGGTGTATCATTTGTCAGTTTGTAAGCCTAAGGTAAGAAATACCTGGGTGATGATGGACAAGGGACATTCTGTGGTCATCTACGACGCTTTATATCAGTAGTCAAAAATCAGTCTAACGTAAATCAGAGTGCATAAAGCGAAAAATCGGTCCAATGTTTCCGACCATCGCTCGCAGAGAAGTGGTGGGGCCCATCAGTAGTTTCATAAATAGCCCTTTTTGTGGTTGTACAAGTCAAAAAAGCGGAAGAGAAGTGGAAAAGTAACAAGTCAAAAAAGCCCGGTTGCTAATGCAAGGTGTTTTTTTTGGGTTTCTCAATGAAAAAGAACAGCCAAAAAGGTTAAAATTCTCCCACTTGTTCCACTTCTTCACCCCTGTGGAAAAAAAAGGTACAACAAAGTGAAAAAGTGATAGATTGCTGATGGAGCGGACCATACGCAACCAAAATAAAGTTCCAGACGAGTAATTGCCTCCAACAGTCAGACTACGATTTTGCTTGGACCTTCGTAGGGACGGGAAGCAAGCAGAAACATACAGACAGAAGATTCAGTATTTCACCCAAACTCGAGGCAATAGCAAGTCCTTAGCAGTCCTAGAGTACGGCACCGGGTAGCCTGATTGTACATGGACCTTTGGAGAAAAAAATATAAGGAACCATAATTGAAGGTAGCAAGGCAAATGTCTTGTCTGCAGATACGATGCTGCCTCAGGAGTGCGACAGAATTGCATAAACTCGAAGAGCTGATGTTGGATGGAGCCATGCTTCCCACCCGTTTTAGAGTAAAAGGCGACGACTATACATTCAAGTTACGTCAATGACTATACTTGTATCCACAAACTCGGTGTATCGCTGGTCAACAATTGACTTTGACCTATCAAGTCACGGTTGACCCAAAGAATGGATTAAGAAAGCTGGTCGCATCCAGATTGGGGATTTCTTTGCTGAACCATTTCTGTTGTCGTAATGATTTTTGTAGAGAGATGGAGTTCAATGAATTTTTTGACTGGCAGATCAACAGCAGGGAAGTGAGTTAGATGGGCGTGAGTAATAATGAGTTGCTACAACATTTGAAAATGAACCTGCAGCAGAAATTCGGATGGAACATATTTCTTCCCGACGTGAATAGCGGAAGCGCATCAAGGTCCTCCGTGACTATGGAGACCTTCCATCAGCAATGCGTCAATGCCACGTAAAGCTGAGAATGGTAGCTATAGCTGCAGCCTGAGTAGTTATCGAATGGGGATTCTTCGGCAGGGAGAAAAAATGCAAAAAGATTATTGTGTGGAAGCCAGAACAGTTATGAGGAAACCTCATAACGCAAGAAGTAACGAGCCCATCGACCACTATTACACCAACCAATTTTGTCGCATCCTGTCTGGAAATAACAGTATACCCTGATTTTTGACCTAATTTGTCTAGTGTCCCCTGTCCCCGTAGGGAAAAGGCCTTGGTGTTGTCGAATTGAATTGGGTCACGTGATATTTTCGTCGTGCTCCCGAGTCCGTTCCATCAGTCTCCTCCTTCCACGCCCCTCACTCAAACACACACAGTAAAGGCGTTACCTCCCAGCAACATGAGTTTTCAGGATATTGAGGCTGGTCGTGGCCACCCATCGCTGTCGCCATCATCGAACCCGCAATCACGGGAAGACAATGTATTTCAAATCTTACAATCGTCGCTGTCGCTACAAGTCTTCAAGATGAATGCAAATGTCCAAGGAATTCTGAAGCTAGTGGATCAATTAGGGACGGGAAAAGACTCTGCAACTTTGAGGAAGAGCTTGTGCGTTAGCTGTCTTTGTGCACTTTGTCCGCAGCCGCCAATTTGATCATTGTACTTCAGACATGATCTAACGGAAACGACTCGAGCTTTGGCAAAGCGAGGCTCTGAGGATCTAAAGAAGCTCTCAGTTCTACAAGCGTCATTGGTGGGTCGACTCAAAGTTTCTTTTTTACCGCGAAACTAACTTGAGTGGGTGTCGATAAAGCCACATCAAAAAACGGCACTTCAGAAGACTTCCCATGACCTTCAAATGTCCTTGGTTGCGTTTCAGCGCGCGCAACAAGTCAGTGCGGAACGTCAGAGAACAGTGGTGCAGGGAGTCAAATTGGCAGTCGACGACGAGCAGAACTTTCCACCGTTCGTCGTCACAACCTCTTAACCTAGAAATAACCTTCTGATTCTGACATTTGTTTAGAAATCCTGACAACCCGGAACCCACACCCCAAGAGCAACGACAGGCCCAAATTCTACAGTCTCAACTTTCACCACATGAACTTGCGTATCAAGAGTCTCTCATTCAAGAACGTGAAGCTGAAATCCGGGAGATAGAAACCGGCATTCACGAGCTAGCAGAGATATTTCATGATCTAGGAACACTTGTAAATCAACAAGGTGGCATGATTGGTGGGTATCATTGTGACTGTCCTATTCTGTGTCTATCTTCACTCTCAGATTGCGCTGTCCTTTTCCCCTTCCTTACATGCTTTCTTCCTATTCTGTACGCGCAACGCTTACTTTCCAACCAATTCTAGATAATATCGAGTTGAACATTTCATCTGTCGCTGTCGATACTCAGGAGGCTTCACAGCAACTAACAACTGCTGCGGACTACCAACGCAGGGCGGGTCGTCGCGTAGCATGTCTACTGTTGATTCTTGCTGTCGTAGCTGGTGTTGTTTTGGTTGCTGTGAGTTTTCATGACGCTACTACTTCCTTTGACACTTGCTGATGTTGTATCGAATGATTGTTTAGATCCTTTCTTGATTCCGGAATACCCATTTTTGGCGCACACTAATTGACTCACTCTTTCTCACCTTGGACTTATCCTTATGTCCTTTCCCAAGGCAACAATCAACCCATATTTTGCTTTCCTGAATCTTTTCGTATGAGTTTTACAAATCCACGAACCATTCATGACATACATTACATTATCCTTATTTTTTTCCTTCCTGGTTGTCTCGGGCGCTTACTGTAACTTAGTTCTTCGTCGCTTTGTGGAAACTTGGAAGACAGCATGGATCCTTACTGATCGTTAAGCTATGGCAAATATGTATTCCATATTCTATTTTTCGATCAAGGATTTTACAGGCCAGGATTTTGGTTTTCGAGAAAGGTAGCTTAAATTTATGTGTCCCCTTGGTGTCTATACGTCTACATCCTGGTTGTTTCAGCTTTCCTGTACTTCATTTTTACCATGGAGACACAGTGCGTGACACTGCACGAGACTATTTACAGCCAATGCGGTAACATTTTGTCCTTCAAGAGGCATTTCCGATGACCTGAGCGGTATTTCGTGAGCCGGCAACTCACGATTTGTGTAGCCCGAAAGTTATGTCCTGCCGTCTTCCAAAGCTTGCATTGGCTTTGGGTCCAATTTGAAGAGGATAATGCAGGACTGCAATCACCAACTAGAGATGTCGATGGAGGTGAAATACCACCGCGAGCTGCTGCGCCAGCTCATTCCGTTGATGGGAATTGTCCGCGCTATCGTGGTAGGTAGAGTTCTTTATGCGTGGATGTTCTAGATTAGTTATTTAAGACTTCCCGAGTCCAAGTACCTTACAGTTGGCAAGACGTGAGCCCCTTTACTGTGTTGGGGGAAAGAGACCAATTGTGGTAAGTTTGGTAAAGGGACTGCAGGGTTCGGTTTCACGAGACTTCCATATGTGCACCACTGTGGTTATTACGGGACGCGACTGAACCACGCGTTCCTTGTCTCTTCACCACCACCATCGCTGTATTTCTCATCTGTAGTCCCCCTTTCAAGCCGAGAGGCACACTAGGAAACGTCGCCCACGCCGATGACATCCTCCAGGCCAACTTCAACATCGGCGCCTAAGGCCGGGAGTTCCAAATCTCTCAATGACTACGTGCGCATACATATTGCATTGGCCTTTCTTTTATCAAATTGAATCTATAGCAACTTGGTGACTCGCTCGGTAAAGGCGCCTTTGGCCAGGTCTACCGTGCGTTTATTCTCCGCGATCGAGCCCAAGTTGTGATAACTAACCATCCTCTGACAGGTGCCTTGAATTGGGCTACGGGCGAGACAGTCGCTGTTAAAGAGATTCAGCTCAGTAATATACCTAAAGGCGAACTTGGTGAGATCATGGTCAGTGGCAACGATCGTCGTCGCGTCGTTTCAAATGTTCACCATGATTAGTCGGAGATCGATCTACTTAAAAACTTGAATGTGAGCTGCGTACATTGACGCCCTCCAATGAGCCTACCCATTCCCTTTTAGCACCCCAACATTGTCAAGTATAAAGGATTCGTCAAGACCCGAGAATATCTATACATTATCCTCGAGTTTGTCTCTTCTTTCTCCTTCCGTTCGCGTGCTGGACTCAAATGAATGGATCCATTGCCACCTAGATTCTGCGAGAACGGTTCCCTACATAACATTTCCAAGCGATTCGGAAAGTTTCCTGAAAATCTCGTTGCCGTTTATATATCACAAGTGCTGGAAGGACTGGTTTACCTCCACGACCAAGGTGTTATTCATCGAGATATCAAAGGCGCCAATATCCTCACTAACAAAGACGGAACTGTTAAACTGGCGGACTTTGGGGTAGCTGCGAAGACGGGCGGTGTAACGGATGGTGCTGTGGTGGGAAGTCCATACTGGAGTGAGTTCTTATGAACAATTCGTTTATGGAAGGGATATTCAAACCCTTTCACAGTGGCTCCGGAAGTAATCGAACAATCTGGAGCCACAACTGCATCAGACATATGGTAAATTTAATTTTCCCCCGGGATTTGCCTCTGTTACTGACTTTGGTCTTCTAGGAGTGTTGGATGCGTTGTAATAGAGCTTCTAGAAGGGCACCCTCCATACCATACTCTAGATCCCATGCCTGCCCTCTTTCGGATCGTCCAAGACGACTGTCCGCCCATCCCGGAAGGTGCCTCACCCATCGTCAAAGATTTTCTTTATCACTGCTTCCAGAAGGACTGTAATCTTCGAATATCTGGAAGAAAACTCTTGAAACATTCATGGATGGTGGCAGCGCGTAAGCAAATGGCCGATGGCAAAAGCCAGTCAGCGGATAACGCGAGTGAAAAACAGGCTGGAGATGGCAGTGGGCAGAAGAGGCACTCTAATTACAACTATGACGAGGCTGTTTTGAAGGTACAAGAATGGAACGAGGCTTTAAAATGTACGTTTTTAGCATCTTCGTGTCATGTATCAAACTCAGCGTTCGCTAAAACCCATTAGCTCCGTCGAAACTCTCGAAGCATCCTTCAAGGAATCTCCGTCCAAGCTCCCCTACACAGGCGCGACCCGCGGAGATGCTACAGTCAACTTCATTAACCTCACTTGGCGCGCATCCTTCATCTGGACCATCGGGATGGAAAAGTGGTCCTATACCGGGTAGCAAGCCGGGATTGGGCCTCGTCGAAAAGATTCAACCTTTATCATTCGTCTTGCAACCTCCAGAAGAACAAACAGATAACTGGGATGATGATTTTGAGGATGGTATCTCCTTTACAAAGCTCCAAGGTAGGTTATCTCGACTTTTTTGTAGCCCCAGTCTTGTGAGAATAGTGTTTGCAATGCTCAGCTCTAGAGAAAACAACGGCAGAAGATGATAAGCCTGAGGCGGAAGACAATGCACAAACTATCCGGCCTAATCGAAGTCCAGGACATCAACATATCCCACTTGCTCAAGCACCGGCGTCAGATATTCTACCCATAGTCGAAGACTATTCGGACCTGGCCACAGAGGAAGATGAGCAATGGTTACAAGAGAAGGTTGCTGACTTCAAGGTTTGTTGTTATTATTTGCCAAGAGAGTACATAAATGATTATGAATACTTCCAGATGAAAAACAATATCCGACGTGGTCTCTTCCATCCAGACGACATCAAAACCATCGGTCTATCCACTGCCGCTCCGGGTCCTCTGTCCGCTCCTCTTCCAAGCCTCTCACGGAAACCTTCTCGATCGTCCATCAGCCCCCTCGGCTCCCTTGGTCCTGCTTCCGCATCATCTCATTCTCATTCCAGATCAGGGTCGCTCGCAACACCACTTGGGAGTGCAGGCTCGTTCGGACACGCCGAGGCGAAAAAGCTGCAAAATCAAACGGAGTTTGGGAAGTATACGGAGGATGATGAAGAGGATTATGAAGATGTGTTTGGGAAACCGAATGCGACTTGTGAGTTGGCTGGTCGATTCAGGCGCTATGTATTCATTTTGGGGCATGTGAAGCTGATTTATTTTTTGCAGCTACCGAACATCCTATGCAGACTCTGCAACTAAATACACGGTTGTCGAATAAGTCATGGGTGAGTCAATTTACCCCTCTTTATTCATCGAAGTATTTACCATCTTGTTTTTTGTTAGCTTGGTGACGACGACGAAGAGGATCCATTTGCCGAGGTACATGTCGAATAAATACTCAGTTCATTGTCTTCCTCATATCATCGCATCCTTAGATCGACGAAGGGTTCTCTGAAGATGATCTAGAGGCAAATCTCCAACGTGACAAGTACGCTAGGATATGCAATACCGTCAATCAACTGATTGATGAGCTCACGCCGTCTGCCCCTGATTTCCAACTTCGGGACGCTTGTGATCAGCTGGTGTGTATTCACTCAGTACCAAATGGCTGGTCGACTAATATAAAAATATTAGCTTGAGATTATGACAGAAACACCTGATATGCAAGTTCAGCTAGTGTCTTCACATGGCATGCTGGCCATCCTTGAGGTACTGGAGGGCAGGTGTTCACGAGACGTCATGATAAAGCTGTTGCAGATTATCAATTTGGTACACTTCAATCGCTTTTTCTGACATACTGAATCAACAATATTTGTCTTGTAGTTGGTCACGGAAGAACTCGGCTTTCTTGAAAGTTTTTGTTTGATTGGGTATGTGAGTTTTAGTTCCTGGATCTGGTTAGTACATTAATTATTTGAACTAGTGGTATTCCAGTGATGATGGGTAAAGTCATATTTGTAGTTATTTTGACATACCCTCTCAACCTCAGCGTATTTTTTAAAACAGAATTCACTTCGAAGAAATATCCATCAGAATGTCGACTAGAGGCTTCCAATTTCATCCGACTGCTTTGCCATACTTCCGTTCTTACACTTCAGATGTTCATCTCGTGCGTAATAGAATAATGATCAATAAAGTCTTGTGTCTAATTCCGTGATACAGATGTCGCGGTCTCAAGGTCCTGGTTGACCTTCTCGACGAAGACTATGGGGAACAAACCGAACTTGTAGAACACGCTCTAAACGGCATCGGGAGCGTCTTTGAGCTTCAAAGTCCTACGACCAAAAACGACTTCTGTCGAATGTTCATCCGCGAAGGCCTTCTAGATCCCCTCTCGGCAGCCCTTTTGAATGTGATGGCAATCCGAGGAATGACGACTATGGATACGAAGATGAAGGTCATCCAGATTCTGTTGGTCTTTTCTCAGGTTTCTCAATCAGACATTCATGTTCGGAACGCTTTGGGTACAAGGAAAGTTGTCCGACGTGAGTTTTTTGTCTTTATATCCATACCATCCTCTGACTTGCCCGTGATTAGGACTATTGCGAGCCTGTGAACTTCTCGAACCGGAGTGTCTTGTTCAGATGTTGAAGGCCGTTAAGCACTTGTCCATGAACGCCACATTGCTTGAAGTTCTTCAAAATGCTAATGCTCTGGAAATCCTCATACGCATTTTGGACGAGCAATCATCTGGTCCACACAGCACTGTAAGCTTATTGTTTGCATTTTAGTGAATTACAGAATTTAACTTGTCTTTTGGCGCTAGGAAATCTCCAATCATGTATTCCAGACATGCTACAATCTCTGTCGTCTGAATAAATCCCGTCAAGAAGAAGCTGCGCAGGCCGGTATCATCCCATGCTTGAAACGGGTCATAGAAACAAGCTCGCCCCTTAAGCAATTCGCGCTACCGATCCTGTGCGATTTAGCAAGCGCTGGAAAGAGTTGCCGAACACTCCTGTGGCAGCACGATGGTCTAACCATGTATTTCAAATTACTTGACGATCCATATTTCCAAGTCAGTGCTTTAGAATCAGTGCTATCTTGGCTCCAAGATGAAACCGCCCGAGTCGAAGACGAGTTATTGAAACCTGAAGCCATCGATGCGCTCCTCAAATGTTTCGTTACTGCCAAAGCCAACTCATTCGAAAATCTACTCGACCCATTCCTGAAAATCACTCGATTATCAACGCCTGTAACGATTGCAATGACCAAATCATCTGCATTCTTCAAGCGGATTATAGACCGCCTAGGACAGAACAGCAAGGCTGTTGTCCGACTCAACTTGCTGCGCATTTTGAGGGGTGTTTGCGAGGTCCACCCGAATCGTGCCATGTTGGTTGAACGATATGGGCTATTGGGTGTCGTGGAGAAGTTGAGCAGGGGAGGTGGAGATGGTGCTGTGCTCGTCCGAGAATTGGCAAGAGAAATCGTACCTGCGCTGAAGCCTGCGTTGAAACCTGCTCTCGGTGTTGGTATAAGGAGCAGGTCGTCGGGTACCGGGTCTGTGGATCTCACCTCTTCGCAGTCCAAGAGCAACCTGGCAATTGCACCCAAACGATTGAGGCGAGCGGCCTCGGAGGCAAGTCCTGCGACTGCGCTCGGGAGTGTCAACGTCAACAACAACAATGGGCTTGCAGGAGACGCGTCCATGGCAAGGTTGAGTACGGTAGGAGGGAAGATAAGACCTCCTGGTTCTGCAAAACCTGGCCCTGCCTCGTCGAGACAACGGCTAGGAGATATCGCATGGCAAAGTACTAGTACAAATGGGTCGGGTGGGAATAGCAGATGATGATGCTGGTCTGGTGGTCTTATGAGAAACGTGAGGTGTAAGGCTCAGCGTTGTGTAAAAGTATCTGGATCTTTTCACTCTCTTTTCTGTCTCTCTTTTATTATCCTTTTTTTATGTTCCCGGAAAGCACATCGCTTCTAACTGCTGTCGATCGTTTTAACCCTGCATCGTAACATACGTACCCATCACATTCATTAGCATTTTTCTGTTATCATACTCAAGTTCACTCGCATAAGTGTGAAAATTTTAATATTATACTCGATAATGAAGTACTTTCGACCTGAATGGTATCGTCAGAGAGCTATCATTGAATGGATTCCCCATGATTACTTACAATAATGTGTCGACACTATCTCCTCAAGAAGGGGATTTGGAATCCTGAGACCAGAGCCCTTGCACGGTCCTGAGCACCTATTCCTGTGGCGTTCGTAATGAAATGGATATGCATTCCGTAAAGTTTTGGGTATGAGTCGACGTTGACCTCGATTTGGGGAAAGAACATGATAGCCTGTGGTGGAAGACCAAACGAAACGACACCTGTAACGGCACTCGGCGTGTTTACAGATGACGATTGCGGAGGTAGGACAACGCCTGAGAATTCACGCATCCGGGGAAGCACAAACTCTACCAGAGTTCCCAAGAAATCGTACATGCTCCGTCCTCTCAGATCTACCTTGACACCAACCGGTACCCCAGGTCGCAACCACCCTCCAACTGATTTTTTGCCACGTACAATTTGCACACCTTCGACGGCATGCTGTCCTCCACCTTTGAAATTCTCCCCGGTCAATGCCTTCATTTGCATCATAGCACCTAACAAATTCGACTTGTTGGCTACGGCCTCTTTCACCATCGTATGCAGTTGAATTCGTTCCAACCTCACAACATTATCTGGCGTCGACGGTGGGGCAGGTTTCTTCCCGAACTGTGAACCACCGACTGGCGGATTATAACGGTGTTTTGTATAAGGGTCGTTCGAGTCAAACGTAAGTCTGATTTTTCGAGGAGGTGGACGCTCTCCTATTTCATGTTTGTAAGTCATGTACATGAGATCATCTTTCAGGGTGTTATGGTAATGGTCTTCGAGGCGGCATGGCGCGAACTCTCGAGCGATGATTTTGACGTGTGGTTGTGGAAGTCCTGTACATGGATTTTTTCGTAGTTTTCTGCTTATTTGAGGTGCGCGTTGGAAACGAGTTAACGAGTGGACTGCCTTTCGAGTGACTGCCTGTGGGCACATTTCACTGCGGCTTTGTGTTGTCGACTTTTTCTGGGTTCAGTTGCTAGGCTGTTTGGTTAGGGTCTCCGATACAAGCACGCTCACATTACATAAGTAGTAAGTATTGCCAAAATCCAGAACCTGTATTTCTCAGATACTATGTACGCTCAAAATTATTTACTTGACAGCAAGTCCGAGGTATGTTCAAGAGTAGAGAAATTCTATATCCTTTGACGCTTCTGCTTTCCATCAGGCACTGGTGACCTCTGCCGAACTTGTCGCACACCACTGCCACTGGCTCTTGGTTCTTTGGATCCTCCCTCGGCCTTTGTCCCATAATTTATTTCCCAGTTGCTCCGGGACTGCTTCAGAGCATCAGAAATGTTGCGTAAATAGAGTCCTGCATCGTCAATGGTTGTCTCCATTGCGGCTGACAACTTTGAAAGACCGTCGGAGTCTACTTCAACAGGCATGGTACGGATCTCAGATCGCAATGACGTTCGAAAATCTTGGACGCGGCCGACGAGTGCGACAAAATTACCTTCTGCCGTCTCCGCGCGCCGCTTCAATACTAGTAGTATTCGCAAAGGTATTAATATAAGAAACCAATAATAGGAAGCTGAAAGAAATCAAGACGTACATTCCATCTCTTTTTTCTGCAACTCTAACTCATTCCTGGAACCACTGTGCGTACTTCCTGCCTCCCGGTGGTTTGTGCCACTTGTCGAGCCGTGACCAGATGCCTTCATCTTGGGTTGTGGAGGGAAAAAGGCATGAATGCTGTCCCGATTTTTCCTACCAGGTTCATGATCCTCTTCATTGCTATCCTCCGTCGCCTGCTCCTCATCATCTACAACAATGACGGTCTCTCGACTTGGCTTGACTGCCACACCCTTTGAATTCATTGATCCACTTGCTCGCGATGGCGATGAGCGGGTGGATTCTCTGGGGCGCTTATTTGCACCATATAGAGAATATAGCTCTCGCACATGCACCTCCGATTGTCCTAATCGACGAGCGATTTGCGAGATATAGAAATCAACTACGCGAGGGCAACCCTGCTTCAGGGTCCTACACCGGTTGCACCTAATTCCATCCTGCCATTTAAGGCATGGATCCCCACTTTTCTGGCACTTGGAGCATACCTAGGTACTCCAACTTAAGCTAACAGCGACATCTTGAGATTATCGTGCTTACTGGGTTCAAGTGCGCGTACGCCCTTGCACCGTCTACATCTTCTTTGGCCTTTTGTAGGGCGGCCATAAATCTCGAGACCTCTTCTTTCTTGGCCATGTTAATAAGCGTCTTGGCTCCAATGGACATGGGTGGTAAGTGAGAGAAACTGGAGAGAGCAGTAGGGTTCCGTGAGAAATTCAGTATTATATTGTCGGCACAAGCATGGAGATAAGTACTAATTATAACGCTGTGCTAGTTTACAACATCCGTCTTCTATACAAATCACTTGCAAATCCCCATCTGTTTAGAAAGTTTTTATCTACTATGTCAGTTCACTATGCGCTATGTAGTTGGGCTATTATATCAAAATTTCAACATATATTCGGGTACTTTGACAACTTTTCAACTGTTTCTGCATTAATTAATTCATAAATCTAAAAATGCTATCCGTGACAGCGCATCGACGACTGAGTCAGTTCTGATCAGATGCCTGGATGTTGGGGGATAATTGATAAATATCATCAAACTCGGATTCTCAAGCAGTGCTATCTTCTTTCTCTGCTTTTTCATCCTCATCGAGAACCATTGAGTACTCCCTTTTAAATCCTTGTTCCAATGTGTATGCCAGTGGATGAACGAATACGCCGGTCACCCAACGCCTAAGTTACGTTACCCATCAGTCAACATAGTCAGTCTGTAAGCAATTTGAAAAATTTCACAACTTGAAATAATAATGATATTGGCCCCGCAGGAATAAGTAACAAAGTAACAACCGCACTAAGGTGAACACATTGGATTTGTGTGGGATGGATAAAACCTCGCATGGTATGCCGTGTCATCTATATTGTAGCATTAGTACTTATTAAGTTATTTTGTGCGACAACCAGCTAGTATATGTAACATTGAACGAGTTGACGATGGAGATGGTTCCTTGTGCGTGATGATGTGTAGGCGCTTGACCAAATTCAAATTTGTGATCGCTCCGGTGAGCAAGGAATGGTATAGTGAGGAGTCTCGAGGTCGTTCCCGAAGAAAGCATGTAGATGGCTAACCAATTGCGTTGGAGAATGGTAACGCCAGGGACGGTGACAATGGCGACGGAGACTTGAAGACATGGCAATCTCTGTCGTGTTCCGAATATAATCGCTTCAAAAGGGTCTGCCTTCGAAAAAGGCCGATGGGGCTAGCTGACATCGATAATTTCACGATCTCTGTGTCAAGAACGCCTCTGCATTATTCGATGCCTTCAATGTGTTCAAATGCCCATACAACGCCTTCGAGAGCGAATTTCCCGTCAAAGTGACAACCAACCCTCCCTCCGTCAAAAATTGTGCGTACCGGCGCCACGAATCTGCTCCCTTGCCAACCGTAACAATCGCATGGTCGTCTTGAGGAATCTTGCTCGATTGTAATGTCTGGATATTACCTATCACGAATAAGCCACGTTTCGCTCGTGTCAATCCAACATTCAATCGTCTTCTATCAGCTAGGAATCCAATCTGCCCTGCAGAGTTGTTTCGAACCGTGGAGAAAATAATGATTTCTTTCTCGCGCCCCTCGAAGCCATCGACTGTTTTGACTTCAATCAGCTCGAGTTGCATTGCTCGATGATCCCCAAGAACGTCCCGGAAACGTTGTTTATAGCTTGCATCCGAGTTGAAGAGTCGAGTCAGAAACTTTATTTGTGCAGCATAGGGAGCGATAATGCCAATATCTCGTCCTCGAAGGTTCTGCATTTATTTATCTATATGCAATTCTTCCAGAAGCTAATGAAAGGCAACCCACCTCGTTATTGAGCAGAAGATCCTCGACGACACTGGCCACAATGTGACCTTCCATAACGTTGACGCGACTACGTCCCTTCATAGATTCGTTGCCAGTATGATCAATGAACACAACTGATGGTCGATGGCCCGTCACTGAATGCTTTAGTAAATGCTTCGACTCGGGTGGATCGAGACCCGGCGAAACGTTGCCCAATAGATCCTCCGTGCCATTGATCAGGGCAGAATCATAAAACTCTTGAGCAGGGAATCGAGAAATGGCAGGATGCATGCGGTACTGAACGTCGAGCATAACAGAGGGGACGACTGGAACAGAAAATGGATGAATAACCTGAGACCTGCAATCGTGTGTATCACTCACCGCCTTCCTCAGTCAACCGCTCGAATAAACTCATACTAAGCCCATCTGCTTGTGCTTGCTGACTGACAATGACTGGAGGTAGTTGTTTGTGATCTCCGATAAGTGCAATGTGCTCGGACTATGAAAAACGCAGTTCGTTAGACCTTATAGGATGCCAGTAAGATTTATGCCTACCCCTTTCATTATGGGTATCAGAGAAGCTGGTTCAGTAGACATTGACGCCTCATCCAGGAAGACAACAGGGAAATCAATTACGTTCAGAGATGTGCACGCAGCGGTAACACATGTCGTACAAATCTGCGAAAGGGAAGTTTAATTAATCGACTATCACCCAAAGCAAATCCAGTACTTACGACATCTGCTGCTGCGACAACGTCACGTAGCATTTCTTGTTGTATAGCATAAGTTTTCCGCTGTAGGTTTTTATGCTGAGCGCGCATCGATAGCAGCCCGTTTTGCATGTTACGCTCTCTCTCAATCTCTGATCTTCTTGGGTTTATCTGCCCCAACAATTTCTGGTTCAGATCCTTTAGCCTCGTTGTCAATTCCTGGATTTGACGCAACACTTTATCTGCTCCTTCGATGGTCGAAAGGAGAGTGGGTTGGAGAGGATGAATCTCAAGCTTATGATCGAGTGTATGCTCGACGAGCGATTTCTGGACATTACCGCTGAACCCGACGCGAAGAGGTTTCACGCCTGCTTTGGCTAACCCTTCCACGAGATTGTCGACGGCAACATTTGTATATGTGCAAACAAGTAATGGTTGGGGGACTTCAAAGTGTAGCTAGAATCGGTAGTTCAAAAAATGAGAAGACAGGTGAATAAAGTCAATCCTTACCTTCAGGATCTTGATGGTTTCGGTGATAGTTTTCGTTTTACCAGTACCTGGTGGCTATAAGGAGGGGGTGTTTTAGTTAGTAAAAAGCACAAATACGTCTTGCCACCTACTCCTTGTATAAGACTGATTCTTTGACCAATCATAATTGCCATAGCCTTCCTTTGTGAATCGTTCAGAGTAATTGTGGGGTCACCGTCCATCACGATAGGATGATCTCGTGAATACCTCTTCGCCCAGCTCAAAATCCGTTGGTCGTTCCTAAATGCTCCTAGGTTCGCGAAATCGGCTTTTCCTCGACTTTCATGCTCCAAAATATCATGCGAGGGGTAGGTCACATCATCCGGTGCTTGTAGCAGCGTATGGTCTTGCCATGGTGTTTCGTCGGGATCAAACGTACGGAGTATGACATCCCTAAGTTGTGTGCCTCGCAATATATATTCGCTAGAAAAACCAGGGTCGGTTTGCTCTATTTGCACAGGATCATGTTGGAGGTGAGAGATGGCGTTGCGCATGCGCTCATAAACCAGGTTAGGGCGCCCAAGATCCAAACGCCAAAGACCTTCGTCCAATTCGTCGAACCTTTCAGGGAAACATACGCGTATATGCGCAGCTGTACGTGAGAGAACCGAGCCCAGCCTATGTTGCTCTTTCAGCGGGTCAACGCGAGAAATCATTATTTGAGTTCCATTTCTAGGGGGAAAAAAAGGTTTTACAACTATTATAACATGTGGGAGGTGGGTTTACTGACTCGAGTTTGTTTTCCGGTAAAGCGAGACCAGGGCCTAGAAGGAAGGTTGCTACAGGACGTCCGAACTGATCTGCTTGCATCCAATAGGCAGACATTCCAGTGAGGCAATATCCCTCAGCTTCTAATCTTTTAACGCTCCAAGTCGCGAGACGGTGCCGAAGTAAAGCCTCGTCTTCCGCCTCTTCGAGAGCAATGAGTTTCAGAAATCTGGGGGAAGCAAAGGATTACCCTGCCAAGATACGGAAGTAAGACCGAACGTACTTTTCAGAATATTGGTGAATTGCGTTAAAGAAGGGTTTACCAATATCCGCACCCATGGCCCCTGGATTCAAACGTTTGTGATAACTAGAGTTTTCTCCATCTTTTTTCTCCACCTTTTTGACACGAGAAGCAGCTCGAAGTCGCCAGTCGAAACGCGTTGGGGGCAAGATGAGTTGAGTCGCGTATGGTCTGGCATTTCTGGGCGTCGCACTCCGCAGAGACCTGTAATATAAATGCGCCAGAATGAAAAAAAAAATTAAAAGAGTGGATTTGGTATGTAATACAATGTTAGAAGATATTTATTTTTTAAAGTTCACACGGGACCAAACGGGACTAGCTAGGTCGATCATCGTTGCCATCCTCCGCCAACTTTGTTTCTTCCTGGCGCTCACAGGAGAGGAGGAGCCCGTAGTGGTGGCTCG
The DNA here is from genome assembly GCA_015039465.1 of Phlegmacium glaucopus. Taxonomy (NCBI): domain Eukaryota; kingdom Fungi; phylum Basidiomycota; class Agaricomycetes; order Agaricales; family Cortinariaceae; genus Phlegmacium; species Phlegmacium glaucopus. The sequence goes on along the minus strand of MU129988.1, from coordinate 382,232 downwards.
TTTGTCTTATTAATTTTAGAACCCACGGTCTTTGATTGAAAATTGTTGGCTGCGATGGCTCTAACCCAATCTGCAAGACCAGGACCCTCCTGGGACGAGGAGGTCGTCCCTGCTCTTCGAAAACGTATTTTCTATGAAATTATTCTTGATTGTCCTTGTCATATTCATAACCCCTGACAGGTCTTGAGAGCGAAAGTAGAACCCTGGCACGCAGAATATCCGCCATCTCTTTATCTTCAGGCGACGAAGCACCGCCCAGGCAAAACTACCAGCCAGACAGTGAAAAGAAAAACGTGGCCTCTTCTGTTTCCAACCAACGGTTAGGGGCTCAAAAATTACATACAACTGTTCAACCCCAGGACTATTCGGATCGTAAGATGCCAACAACCACCACTCCGCGTGTCAATGGTTCAGAATCGTCTTCCAAACTCAAATTCGAACGAACGCGCACATATTCTTCACCTTACGCTTCTGGCCTTTCCAACGGTCAACCTCTTCCAAGTGGAAACGCGAGACCTAAGGCGAACGCGAGTAAATCCACCGACCCTCCGCGATCATCTATATCTCGGCCCTCAGACGTAAAACCGACACGAATACCAAAAGTAGCTCGTGGTGGCTCTTTCAGTAATGGTCATTCACCCTTTATGAACGGCTACGGTCACAATCCAAGTGCTGTCACACCTCCTTCTCAACCCCAGTCCCCTGAAATCACAAATCAACCGTTTCCAGAGCAGCGAGGTCCTCAACGAGGTGTGCTGGCTGCATCATCTACTCGATCAATAGTAGAACTACCTAGTCGTCCCAGTCGACAAGGCACAGCCCTTCTGAACGAGTCTCCACCCTTTACTTCTGTTTCAACCATGTCATCGTTTTCACAACATGATCATGACACACATCAGACAGAGGACCCGGTGCGACCCTCGATTGACTCGGAGGAAAGACCATATGAACATTGGTATCGTGGCGAAGTGTCGAGAAATGGAGGTGTGGGTGAACTCAGAGTTGGGCGTCGACAGGAAATGTTGGACATCGCAAATTATGGACACGCGATCGGGAAGAAAAAGAAACCTGCGACAACCCGTGTACATCCCGTAGCTTTGGTGGATGAGCCTCGTCGGCATAGGAAGCGTGCTGACAGTATCGGAGGGATGACGGACAAGGAAAGAGAGGAGCGGGGCAGCTTATATCTCGATGAAGAGCACGCCAGTAAAGTTGGTCGTGTGTTGGATGAGAGCCCATTGACAGACCTAGATGGAGAAGGTTCTGACACTAACTCACTATCGGAACACCGTAATGGGCCATACGCCTACATACCTGAAGTAGAGGACAATCCCACTCCTATGCCAGAACCATGGACACCAACACCTGCCACATACGAAGTACGAAGCTTGACACCCACACCTATACCACTCAGCATGATACCTCGACCATCTTCACGGCAGCACCAACAACAATCCGCGCATCCCTCACGAATACCTGCACCCTCTTCTTCCAGACGCTCCTCTGAATCTCGTCGGTCAACAACAAGATCTCCAACTCCAGCTCCAATGACACGTGGAGCTAGCGAACCTCCCCAACTATCTTCTTCCTCTAAAACTCCATCTCCGCCATCCACCACCTCTTCTTCACACCCTCGCCAACAACCATATGCCAGCAATACCCTCCCTACCACCTCCGCTCAGAAGAGGGCTGTATCTCCGGCATCTAAGAAATCACGTACGACCGCTTCAAAAGCGACCAGAGCTAAGACAACGGCATCGAGGAAGGAACAAGACGAACAACAGAATAGGAAGAGTGTGGCTTATTATCCGACACCCGGGGGTCAAGAAGATGACGATATGGCAGACGCTATACCATCTTGGACACAACCTGTTCATAGAGAAGGAAACTGGGATGAGGCATGTTTTACTACCTGTCATGTTTCATCAATGACCTAACCTTTTTTTTTCTCGCTCTTTCCTTTTGGTAGGTTGTCCTGCCGGTAGTAGCACGGAAGAAAGGTTTGGATGAGCATTACGAGAATGCAGATGGCAGTCCACAACCAAAGAAGGTGGACAAGACCGTGGCACCTGTGCGTAGCGACCGTCCCCACTCTTCTTCCTCTTCTTATGATTGCCGCCTGTCATTTTCTCCCCTCTTACATCGTTTGCATTATGGCTATATTTATACATATGTTTTTTTGCTCACTTTGTTGTTTTTCTGTGCAGGCGCCAGGTACGTTCGGTTACGACCATTCCAAATATCGTCCGCCACGAAACGATTCCGAGTCCATTCCCATGGACGAGTTTGGTCTACCATTGGATCAAGATGGAAGCGGGCAGAGACCAAAGCTGCCTAATGAGGTACTACCCACGATGCATGAAGAATTGAATGGATCAAAATCGAAGCAACAACCTTCAGCATCACCTGCTCCAATTTCTCGGTATCCTCCACCAGATATGCAAGTTGTTGCGCCATTTGCAGGTATGGTGCCCCTACAACAGCAGTCACCAGAGAAGGAGGGAGCAGACGACGTTAGTGGTGGGTGCTGTAAATGCATCATCATGTGAGAAATGTATTGCTTCAGGCGTGGTTTCTTTTCGCTGCTCTTGATTTATCCGTGAGTAGACGGGACATTGGTTCTATCCCTTGACTCCCTCTTCTCCTCTTTCTTTCTTATGCTTTCCTATATTTCTGGGTTCAGAGTTGCGGGTACCACAAATTATGACCTTTCTCCGTTGTTTTCAAACATCTTCAGGCTAGTCTGGACTTGCGCACTCACTCTCTTTTTTGTTACTTTCCCCAATCTTCCTTGCTATATGCGTATCAGTCAAGTTATCAATGTGCTACCCCACCCCCTACCCAGCCTATCATTCTAACATATTCTCTTTATTCGTTTATCACGAGTTGTACGCTACAGCAATCCTTCACGTTCTTTCGGCTGTATGTGGGGCCCGTAGGAACCTTTGTGACCCCCCTGGCCCTTTATTTCTCTGGATCTTTTTTAGCAATACCCCTACTATAAGTATACTAAGTATATACTATTCCTGCACGCTTAACAATATGTTACATGAACAAAGTTACGACTCCCCACATTTAGTGTTGACTGTATAATCTGCACCAGAAGCCAATCTCCTGGATTTCAACTTGATTTCCTCAGTTGCAAACTTGACTTTGATAGTATACTCGCCCAATGCACTTAGACTATTTCGATTCTAGTCATTAGTGAATTGTGGCAGGAGATTACCATCCTTCTTTCATGCGAGGGGAAGAAGGTGCAAGTCGATCACCTTAGACCAAGGTGATGATAGGTGTTGGACACATGAAATCAACTATCCCCATTAATCATCATGTGGCATGGGGTATGTATCTAAAAATAATCACGAAAGCGTACTCTCTAATAGATGAGCCAAGTAATACAAAGTATTGACAAAGTATTACAGCAATGCTCTCGGAAAGAAAGAAAAGCCAACTAGTCGTATACTTTTCAAAGAACGTTACAAGATTATTGACAAGCGGAAAAATCACCACGCATCGATGGTTGGCTATTATTATGACTAGGAGGTCGGCTGTCAATTGGAGCCACAGCGAGCCGTAGCTTTGCTTTTCGATAAACGAGTGTGAGAGGTGCCGTAAATAGTATAATGGGCGCTGCGCAATAGTCAACCATGCGATTGACTCGGATCCTTCGCTCCATGACTTCCCTGAGTCGGAAGTGACAACCTACCTCTGCCGCTTCCCTCTTACCTTCACTAGAGGTGAAGGCCTAAAAACCGTTCCTTGCTCTCTCACATTGCCAGTGGCAATTGAGGATGTTATTCAATTTTACTTTTCAGGGTGACTGTTGTCTTGGGTTTGATCATCGCAATTAGTCTGATTCTCCGAATTATAGAGGCCTCTCCCCTCATCGTGTACTCCTCGGGACAATGGACAGAAGGTTAGTCTGTCATACCCTCTACCCTCGTCATATGCGAGCACTGACATTAATCATGCAGGCAGTCCAACCGAAGACCCCTTTGCCGCAAACTATGACGGCTCATTTCGTGTGACTCAGACTAATGGCGCCACGGCGACTCTGAATTTCCTTGGTATGTCACTGATTATTGTCATTCTGTATACAAACCCATAACTGCTTGCATCTATACAGCGAGTGGCATATCACTATTTGGGTTGGTTCTTTCTACACATGAATCCTCTAGGTCTGCCTAATCATTTGACCGTCTAGTGCTCTCCGTGACAATCATGGCAATTATACGGTTAACCTCGATCAGGACCCTCAGACCACAGCAACTGGGTTTTCCAAAGTCAATATGTTCAAACAGCCCCTGTTTCAAGCCGCCGGTCTGGCATACACATACCACCAAGTGACAATTACCAATGTGGTAGAGCCAACCGGCCCATTTTTCGACCTTGACTTCGTCACAATCGAACGTCACATTGGCCTACCAAAGTGAGATTGATTGATAGTGGAAACATCGATACACTTACCCGTAAACGAAGTGATCAGGTTTTGCAAGAAACATTGGATGATGCCTCCTCCTCCTCCATCACTTATTCTCCACAGGGCTCTTGGTCACCAATATCCTCTAGTTCTGCGCTGCAAAATACACTCCATCAGACGACGGTCGCACAAGCGCAAGTGACAATTCAATTTCAAGGTTGTTGTATTGTAAGTTCACTTATACGCAGCGTCCAGATATATTACAATCAGTACTAATTTTAGGTGTAGGAGTTGTATGGACACTATACAAACGCGCGCTATACCGTCACTCTGGATACCCAAGCCCCCGTCGCCTTCCAAGGCCTAGCGGTCGACCTAACACCTGAACAGCAGCACCCGAAAACACTTCTATATCTGATGGACGGGTTGTCAGAAGATAGCCACAATGTCACGATCACCAACAGCGATTCCAACGTGGCCAGGCCATTTTACTTTGATTATGCTGTCGTGTGGACTACAAAAACGTATGATTTATCTAATGGACTAGAAAATGTTTTAATGTCGCTGCAGTTTTACAAATGCAACTGGTTCTGGCGCTGGTGGAAGTGGGAATTCTACTGGGACAGGGGTAAGTGGAAATTCCACTGGGACAGGGGGAAGCGGTGATTCCACTGGGACAAGCAAGAGCAAAACTCCCATCGCACCAATCGTAGGAGGAATTATTGGAGGACTACTGGTTTTGGCCATACTTGCCACAGTTGCATTCTTTCTTCGACGCCGGAGTCGACGCCATCGAGCTGACACTGAAGACACACCTGTCCCTTACATTGATCCAACTCATGCACTACTGCCCAGCGTCGCCGAAGGACTGACTCAAAGTATACGTACCGACTCACCAATGATCCCGACTAGCTACCGTTTTCCCGAAAAGGGACGAATGGCAGCAACTGGTACTTCCAGTTCCGATGCGCTTAGCCTCACCGCGGACGTGGAGTCTACCACAAATGCTATGACTTCGCATGCGCACACACTCTCCAGTTCTAGCACGGGCTTGTCACAAATGACAAGTACTAGCACACCTTCCCCAATAGCACGATCGTTACCTACATCGCCGCCACTCCCGTCAAGAAACTATAGACCATCTCACCCACAAGAGGCTGGTCCTTCTGTACCGGCTATCCGTGAGTTGGCGAGAACTGCCCACGAAGAAGATGCAGGTAGTATTGTTGAAAATTCTGACGGTCCAACTGCAGTTACATTGCCTCCAGCATATAATCCGGCATGGCACCAGTAGGAAAGAAGAAGTCAGGCAAATAATTGAAGTACTCGTTGATAGACATGATGTACTACTATTAAACTTGACGGTGGTTTAGCTCTATTCCTGTATTGCCGTGATCATATGATTGACTTAATAATAAGATGAAATTTAGGAGTCGAAACTCGCACACCTCAACAGTACGGGTTAAGAGAGAGTCGATCATACACAGGTTGTATTGCTATGGTATTGGATATTATCCCCATCAATCATCATGTGGGGCCAAGCCGCCAAGGCTGTATGTGTCTAAAAATAATCACGAAAGCGTAATACTGTAGACGAGCCAAGTAATACAAAGAGTATTACAGCAATGCTCTCAGAAAAAAAAGTCAACCAGTCATTCGTAGACTTTTTAAAGAACGCTACAAGATTATTGACAAGTGGAAAATTCGTTACGCATCGATGGCCGGCTATTTATTACTAGCAGGTGGTTGTCAACTTGGAATTGAAACACAAACACAGCAAGCCGTGGCTGTACAGCCTGTCGTCACATGATCAGTGAAGAAAGATGTTCACCGATATATAAACGATGGGTGCAGCGCAATAGTCACCATGCGATTGACCCGGGTCCTTTGCTACATATCTATCTCTGCTTCCTTCTTACCTTCACTAGACGTGAAGCCCTAAAAACCGTTCCTTGCTCTCACATCTGCAATTGAGGATGTTATTCAATTTTACTTTTCAAGGTAACTATCATCTCGGTTTGATGAATCATGGCAATTAGTCTGATTCTCCAAATTATAGAGGCCTCTCCTCTCATCGTGTACTCGTCGGGACAATGGACAGAAGGTTAGCCTCTACCCTCGTCATGGAGGCGGGCACTGATATTAATCATGCAGGCAGTCCAAGCAACGACACCTTTACCGCAAACTATGACGGCTCATTTCGTGTGACTCAGATTAATGGTGCCACAGCAACTCTCAATTTCCTTGGTATGTCATTTAGTTACTATTCATTCTGTATGCAAACCCGTAACTGCTTGCATCTACAGCGAGTGGCATATCACTATTTGGGTTGGTTCTTTCTACACATGAATCCTCTAGGTCTGCCTAATCATTGGACCGTCTAGTGCTCTCCGTGACAATCATGGCAATTATACGGTTAACCTCGATCAGGGCCCACCGATCACAGCAAATGGGTTCTCCCAAACCAATATATTTAAACAGACCCTGTTCCAAGCCGCCACTCTGGCATACACAAACCACCAAGTGACAATTACCAATGTGGTAGAGCCAACCGGCCCATATTTCGACCTTGACTTCGTCACAATCGAACGCCACATTGGCCTACCAGAGTGAGATTGACTTATAGTAGAAATATCGATACACTTACCCGTAAATGAAGCGATCAGGCTTTTCAAGAAACATTGGATGATTCCTCCTCCTCCTCCATCACTTATTCTCCACAGGGCTCTTGGTCACCCATACCCTTTAGTTCTGCGCTGCAAAATACACTCCATCAGACGACGGTCGCGCAGGCGCAAGTGACAATTCAATTTCAAGGTTGTTGTATTGTAAGTTCACTTATACGCAGCCCCCCAGATATATTTCAATCAGTACTAACTTTAGTTGTAGGAGTTGTATGGACACTATACAAATGCGCGTTATACCGTCACTCTGGATACCCAAGCCCCCGTCACCTTCCAAGGTCCAGCGGTCGACCTAACACCCGAACAGCAACACCCGCAAACACTTCTATATCTGATGGATGGGTTGTCAGAAGATAGCCACAATGTCACGATCACCAACAGCGATTCCAACGTGGCCAGGCCATTTTATTTCGATTATGCTGTCGTGAGGACTACAAAAAGGTACGACTTATCTGATGGACTAGAATATGTTTTAATGTCACTGCAGTTTTACAAATGCGACTGGTTCTGGCACTGGTGGAAGTGGAAATTCCACTGGGACAGGGGGAAGTGGAAATTCTACTGGGACAGTGGGAAGTGGAAATTCCACTGGGACAGTGGGAAGCGGTGGTTCCATTGGGACAGGTGAGAGCAAAACTCCCATCGTACCAATCGTAGGAGGAATTATCGGAGGACTACTGGTTTTGGCCATACTTGCCATCGTTGCATTCTTTATTCGACGCCGTCGACGCCATCGAGCTCAGGCTGACGGTTTAAAATTTTTTGAAATCGACCCCGAACACACACCTGTCCCTTACATTGTTCCAACTCATGCACCACTGCCCAACGTCGCCGAAGGACTGACTCAAAGTGTACGCACCGACTCATCGACGATCTCGACTAGCTACCGTTTTCCCGCAATGGGACGAATGACAGCAACTGGTACTTCCAGTTCTGATGCGCTTAGTCCCACCGCGGACACAGAGTCTGCCACAAATGCCATGACTTTGCATGTGCGCACACTCTCCGGTTCTAGCACGGGCTTGTCACAAATGACAAGTCCCAGCACACATTCCCCAATAGCACGATTGCTACCTACATCACCGCCACTCCCGTCAAAAGGCCATAGGCCATCTCACCCACCAGAGGTTGCCCACGAAGAAGATGCAGGTATTGTTGTTGAAAATTCCGACGGTCCAACTGCAGTTACATTGCCTCCAGCATATAATCTGGCATGGCACCAGGAGGAAAGAAGAAGTCAGGCCAGTAATTGAAGTATTCATTGATAGACATGATGTACTGTTATTTAACTTGACGGTGGTTTAGTTCTATTTCCTGTATTGTTGTAATCATATAGTTATTTATCCCTATCAAGAAGATATATACTTGAACATATAATAGCTTGGAATAAATTCAACCTGAAATTGTCAGAACTGGTTAGATCCATGCACGTCTACTTTCTTCTGATCTTAGTTGTTCTACCACTAGTGCTTTCATGAAATGGGGAGCCTAAGGGAGATGGTATTATCAACTTGAAGGCTAGGAACTGTTGTATGATACGTTTCACTATTTCGTTCGTTGACGCTGTTGGACTGATGTACTCGATGAACCTTTGGATTAGGCCCAATCCAGTTGTTGCATTGGATATAGTAGACAAAATGTGAGTTAGTGACCCATTTTCTATTCTTTTCTTCATCAAATTACCTGACAAATCTATGGTAGGTTTGAAATGTCGCTTTTATGATGATTAACACACCGATCAACACTATCATCTCCACCTCATCAATACTGGGGGGAAGAAGAACGATCCTGAACAGATTTTGCAGACGACCAGATAAGGTTGTCATGGATTGTTGCTTTGAGTTGGACTCTTCGAAGGCCTTTTACGACTCGGTATATAACATTTGATTGAAATGAGCGTCGTAGTCGTCACATGATCAGTGAAGAACGACGACAAAGTTCACCTTGCTGTAAAGCAAGGTTTCCACCCGGTCTAAATTACACATTTGTTGTTTTGCACCTTCATGAGATAATATAAACAAATACAATATGATTTCGTTCATGGCTCAACGTTTTAAAAACACCGAAAAGTTGATAACATATGGACTCAAAATATAAATGATTTGAGCCCCCAGAATCTGTTCGCCAGCTATATTCAGCGTCCGGCCTGCAAAACGAGCGATGGAACGCACGATAAAAGTTGACCGAGTCATTTACAATGATCCGTTCCCTTTCCTCCTTCAAGCTTCAAGTGCAACCACCACTACACCCTATGCATGTCATGCCATTAGAACTTCTTAGTGTCTCGGTTTTAGATATATATTAGTCTGATTGCAATGGCTAGCGTCAGCAGAATGTTAACGTGTGAACTAAGTTCAAAGTCCTTAGAAATCCAGCAAGGTTTCATGTCGACGCCAGTCGACGCCTAGTTCTAATGTATTCTCTTTATTCATTCATCACGAGTTGTACGATATACCATTCCTTCATGGTTCTTTCGGCTGTATGTGGGGCCTGTAGGAACCTTTGTGAACCCCCTGACCCTTTATTTCTCTGGATCTTTTTTAGCAATACCCCTATTTTAGTATTATTATACTAAGTATATCCTGTTCCTGCACGCTTAATAAACCCCCATCTTAGGACCAATTGCTGTTAAATTCCTTTTTTTTTTTGACCCTCTCTTGAACATGACGAGTCCCCTTTGGCCTAGGGCTCGTTCTTACAAGCGGTCAAAGGTAACGCAAGACTTGCCGGTAACTTCCGTGATTGCACGTGTTGATGGTGATCATCGGCCTTGTTTGCCGCACGAAAACGTGTAAGTATCTGAGTTTGTGTGTGCATACCCCCTGTACCTCTGATAACCCATACTCTTTAAAACTCCATAGGATTCTGGAGTGACCAAGTTGCTATGCAGGCAGCAGGCTTTAATATCTCTCTAAAACCCTATCTCTCAGATGACCCATACCTCCAGTCCACCAAGGTAGTATGGATTAAGGGAGTCGACCATACACAGGTTGTATGCTATGGTATTGGATATTATCCCCATTAATCATTATGTGGCGAATGTCCCATGGATCATGGGATATGTATGTATCTAAAAATAATTTGAGCATACTCTCAATAACAAATTAATAGATGAGCCACCGGAAAGTAATATGAAGTATTACATCAATGCTCTCAGGAAAAAAAGTCAACCAGTCATTCGTATACTTTTCAAAGAACGTTACAAGATCATTGACAAGCGGAAAAATCACCACGCATCGATGGTTGGCTATTATTACTAACAGGTGGACGCCGCATCGCTTCTCAGTGAACGAGTGTGAGAGGGTGGAGTGAGTTCTGAGGTGCTGAAAATGGTATATACTCACGATGGGCGCTGCGCAATAGTCACCATGTGATTGACTCGGATCCTTCGCTACATGACTTCTCGGAAGTGACAATCTATCTTTTGCTTCCTTCTTACCTTCACTACTAAGGCGGAGGCCTAAAAACCGTTCCTTGCTCTCACATTGGCAATTGAGGATGTTAATGGATTTTACTTTTCAGGGTGACTATTATCTGGCGTTTGATGATAGCAATTAGTCTGATTCTCCGAATTATAGAGGCCTCTCCTCTCATTGTGTACTCCTCGGGACAATGGGCAGAAGGTTAGTATGTCATATCCTCTACCCTCGTCATGGGGCGGGCACTGACATTAATCATGTAGGCAGTCCAAGCGAGGACCCCTCGGCCATATACTACGACGGCTCATTTCGTGTGACTCAGATTAATGGCGCCACAGCAACTCTTAATTTCCTTGGTATGTCACTGATTGCTTTAGCTATCGTCATTCTGTTTACAAACCCGTAACTGCTTGCATCTACAGCGAGTGGCATATCACTATTTGGGTTGGTTCTTTCTACACATGGATCCTCTAGGTCTGCCTAATCATTTGACCATCTAGTGCTCTCCGTGACAATCATGGCAATTATGCGGTTAACCTCGATCAGGACCCTCAGATCACAGAAAATGGGTTCTCCAAAGCCAATATGTTTAAACAGCCCCTGTTTCAAGCCGCCAGTTTGGCATACACATACCACCAAGTGACAATTACCAATATGGTAGAGCCAACCGGCTCATATTTCGACCTTGACTTCGTCACAATCGAACGCCACATTGGCCTACCAAAGTGAGATTGACTTATAGTAGAAATATCGATACACTTACCCGTAAATGAAGTGACCAGCCTTCTCAAGCAACATTGGATGATAATTCCTCCTCCTCCATCACTTATTCTCCACAGGGCGCTTGGTCACCCATACCCTCTAGTTCTGCGATGCAAAATACACTCCATCAGACGACGGTCGCACAAGCGCAAGTGACAATTCAGTTTCAAGGCTGTTGTATTGTAAGTTCACTTATACGCAGCCCCCCAGATATATTTCAATCAGTACTAACTTTAGTTGTAGGAGTTGTATGGACACTATGCAAATGCGCGCTATACTGTCACTCTGGATACCCAAGCCCCCGTCACCTTCCAAGGCCTAGCGGTCGACCTAACACCTGAACAGCAACACCCGAAAACACTCCTATATCTGATGGATGGGTTGTCAGAAGTTAGCCACAATGTCACGATCACCAACAGCGATTCCAACGTGGCGAGGCCATTTTACTTTGATTATGCTGTCGTGTGGACTACAAATAAGTATGACTTATTTAATGGACTAGAATATATTTTAATGTCGCTGCAGTTTTACAAATACGACTGGTTCTGGCACAGGGGGAGGTGGAAATTCCAGTGGGAAGGAAACTCCCATCGCACCAATCGTAGGAGGAATTGTCGGAGGGCTACTGCTACTGGTTTTGGCTATACTTGCCATAGTTGCATTCTTTATTCGACGCCGTCGACGCCGCCGACGCCACCGAGCTGACACCGCTGAATATACACTTGTCCCTTACATTGTTCCGACTCATGCACCACTGCCCAACGTCGCCGAAGGACTGACTCAAAGTGTACGTACCGACTCACCAATGATCCCGACTAGCTACCGTTTTCTCGAAAAGGGACAACTTGAAATGACAGCAACTGGTACCACTTCCAGTTCCGATGCGCTTAGCCTCACCGCGGACATGGAGTCTACCACAAATGCCATGAGTTCGCATGCGCACACACTCTTCAGTTCTAGCACGGCCTTGTCACAAATGACAAGTACTAGCACACCTTCCCCAATAGCACAATCGTTACCTACATCGCCGCCACTCCCATCGAGAAACCATAGGCCATCTTACCCACAAGAAGCTGGTCTTTCTGTACCGGCTATCCGTGAGTCGGCGAGAACTGCCCACGAAGAAGATGCAGGTATTGTTGTTGAAAATTCCGACGGTCCAACTGCAGTTACATTGCCTCCAGCATATAATCCGGCATGGCACCAGGAGGAAAGAAGAAGTCAGGCCAATAATTGAACAATTCGTTGATAGACGATGATGTACTGTTATTTAACTTCGGGGTAGCTTAGCTCTATTTCCTGTATTGTCGTGATCATATAGTTATTTATCCCCATGAAGAAGATATATATTTGACACTGGCATATAATAGCTTGGAATAAAAATAAATCAATTCAATCTGAAATTGTCAGAACTGATTCAGATTAGATCCATGCACATGTCTATTTTCTTCTGATATTAGTTGTCCTACCACTAGTGCTTTCATGAAAAGGGGAGCCTAAGACTATCAAGGCTAGGAACTGTTGTATGATACAGTTTCACCCCCCGACCTTCATAATTTATTCACCGCAACCCAGAATCTGCTCCTGTTGTTTCCTTAGTAGATTATGAGATAAAGGCAAAGTTGAAGGTCACATATTACCCGGCCTCAGGATTTTATAACGACTGAGGCCTTGACTTGCATCACAATCGTTCGTCATCGACTTGACATTGATAATGGTCACTGTAATTGCCTAAGGTGACATATATATCATCTCATAAGATATTTTCACGTAACGTATTTTAAAAAAATGAATGATATCCTGTTGTTTGCAAGTTAGCGTGCATATAGTACATACATAAAGTGCCCCGTTTTGTATGGTAGTGTTATGGCTTGATCAACAAGTGAACTCGGCCATACGCCTACATACTGGATAATCCCACTCCTATACCAGAACCATGGATACCAACGCCTGCCACATACGAGGCGTGGAGCTTGATGCCCACACCTATACTACTCAGCATGATACCTCGACCATCTTCACGGCAGCACCAACAACAATCCGCACATCCCTCACGAATACCTGCACCCTCTTCCCCCAGATGCTCCTCTGAATCTTGTCGGTCAACAACAAGATCTCCAACCCCAGCTCCAATGACACGTGGAGCTAGCGAACCTCCCAGCTATCTTCTTCCTCTAAAACCCCATCTCCGCCATCCACCACCTCTTCTTCACATCCTCGCCAACAAACATATACTAGCAATACTCTCCCTACCACCTCCGCTCAGAAAAGGGCTGTGTCTCCGGCATCCAAGAAATCACGTACGACCGCTTCAAAAGCGACCAGAGCTAAGACAACGGCATCAGAAAGGAACAAGATGGGCAACAGAATAGGAAGAGTGTGGCTTATTATCCGACACCCGGGCTCAAGGGGATGACGATATGGCAGACGCTATACCATCTTGGACACAACCTGTTCATAGAGAAGGAAACTGGGATGAGGCATGTTTTATCTGTCATGTTTCATCAATGACCTAACCCTTTTTTTCGCTCTTTCATTTTGGTAGGTTGTCCTGCCTGTAGTAGCACGGAAGAAAAGTTTGGATGAGCATTATGAGAATGCAGATGGCAGTCCACAACCAAAGAAAGGTGGACAAGACCGTTGCACCTGTGCGTAGCGACCGTCCCCACTCTTCTTCCTCTTCTTATGATTGCCGCCTGTCAATTTCTCCCCTCTTATATCGTTTGCATTATACCTATATTTATACAAATGTTTTTTTGCTCACTTTGTTGTTTTTCTGTGCAGGCGCCAGGTACGTTCGGTTACAACCATTCCAAATATCGTCCACCACGAAACGATTCCGAGTCCATTCCATTGGACCAAGATGGAAGCGGGCAGAGACCACAGCTGCCTAATGAGGTACTACCTACGATGCATGAAGAATTGAATGGATCGAAATCGAAGCAACAACCTTCGGCATCACCTGCTCCAATTTCCCGGTATCTTCCACCAGACATGCAAGTTGTTGCGCCGTTTGCGGGTATGGTGCCCGTACAACAGCAGAGGAGGGAGCAGACGAGGTTAGTGGTGGGTGCTGTAAGTGCATCTTCATGTGAGAAATGTACTGCTTCGGGTGTAGATTCTTTTCGCTGCTCTTGATTTATCCATGGGTAGATGGGACATTGGTTCTTTCCCTTGATGCCCTCTTCTCCTCTTTCTTATGCTTTCCTATATTTCTGGGTTCAGAGTTGCGGGTACCACAAATTACGACCTTTCTCCGTTGTTTTCAAACATCTTCAGGCTAGTCTGGACTTGCGCACTCACTCTCTTTTTTGTTACTTTCCCCGATCTTCCTTGCTATATGCGTATCAGTCAAGTTATCAATGTGCTATACTACCATTCTAACGTATTCTCTTTATTCGTTTATTCATTTATCGCGAGTTGTACACTATACCATTCCTTCACGCTTCTTTCGGCTGTATGTGGGGCCAGTAAGTTGCCCACATCTAGGACTGCCGTGACACTTGCCAATGTTGCTGACTGCTGGGTAGCTTGAGTATTTGCCGTGTGTATCTGGAAGAAAATTCTTAATTTTTGCACCAAGGAGAGATTGAACTCCCAGCCTCAGAGGAGCTTCAGGCCCCAGGAAGCTACCGATAGTTGGTGTCCGGGAAGTCACCCAAAATCGCCCTCAAATGCCCAAATTTTTGCCCCTCAAATACACAGATCCGGACAGACATGTGTCACGGGATATTCTAAAAAGGCAATTTTTTCCGCTCATATTTTGCGCGTCGGGTTGCTCTTTGGTCGATCAATCCAACTCTTCTAACAAGAAAAGCAAGCTGTCACCGTTGCAACTTCCATAGCCTCATGCAGTTGGACATAGTGATTAAATAATGAGCCACAGTTCTGCTTAATTTGTCCTGACTTGGCAAAAATCTGCCCCCAAATACCCGCCTCAAATACCCAAATTCGCGGATACAAAGGGGACATCAAACATATACAGTCGACTCTTCTATAACCCATACCTCTGATAACCCATGCTCTTTCAAACCCCATAGGATTGTGGAGCGACCAATTGCTACGTGGGCTTTAATATCTCTCTAAAACCTTATCTCTCAGATGACCCATACCTCCGGGAGTCCACCGAGGAGTATGGGTTAAGAGAGAGTCGAACGTACACATCGATGGTTGGCTATTATTACTAGCAGGTGGAGAGATTATTGTCAATTGAAGCCGCATTGTTTTTCGGTAAACGATGCGCAATAGTCACCATGTGATTGACTCGGATCCTTCGATACATGACTTCTCGGAAGTGACAACCTACCTTTGCTTCCTTCTTACCTTCACTAGAGGTGGAGGCCTAAAAATCGTTCCTTGCTCTCACATCGGCAATTGAGGATGTTATTCAACTTTACTTTTCAGGGTGACTATTATGAGTCTGGGGTTTGATGATGGCAATTAGTCTGATTCTCCGAATTATAGAGGCCTCTCCCCTCATCGTGTACTCCTCGGGACAATGGACAGAAGGTTAGTATGTCATATCCTCTGCCCTCGTCATGGGGGCGGGCACTGACATTAACCATGCAGGCAGTCCAAGCAACGACAGCTTTACCGCAAACTATGACGGCTCATTTCGTGTGACTCAGATTAATGGTGCTACAGCAACTCTCAATTTCCTTGGTATGTCATTTAGTTATTGTTCATTCCGTATACAAACCTGTAACTGCTTGCATCTACAGCGAGTGGCATATCGCTATTTGGGTTGGTTCTTTCTACACATGAATCCTCTAGGTCTGCCTAATCATTGGACCATCTAGTGCTCTCCGTGACAATCATGGCAATTATACAGTTAACCTCGATCAGGGCCCACCGATCACAGCAAATGGGTTCTCCCAAACCAATATGTTTAAACAGACCCTGTTCCAAGCCGCCACTCTGGCATACACAAACCACCAAGTGACAATTACCAATGTGGTAGAGCCAACCGGCCCATATTTCGACCTTGACTTCGTCACAATCGAACGCCACATTGGCCTACTAGAGTGAGATTGACTTATAGTAGAAATATCGATACACTTACCCGTAAATGAAGCGATCAGGCTTTTCAAGAAACATTGGATGATTCCTCCTCCTCCTCCATCACTTATTCTCCACAGGGCTCTTGGTCACCCATATCCTTTAGTTCTGCGCTGCAAAATACACTCCATCAGACGACGGTCGCGCAGGCGCAAGTGACAATTCAATTTCAAGGTTGTTGTATTGTAAGTTCACTTATACGCAGCCCCCCAGATATATTTCAATCAGTACTAACTTTAGGTGTAGGAGTTGTATGGACACTATACAAATGCGCGTTATACCGTCACTCTGGATACCCAAGCCCCCGGCACCTTCCAAGGTCCAGCGGTCGACCTAACACCCGAACAGCAACACCCGCAAACACTTCTATATCTGATGGATGGGTTGTCAGAAGATAGCCACAATGTCACGATCACCAACAGCGATTCCAACGTGGCCAGGCCATTTTATTTCGATTATGCTGTCGTGAGGACTACAAAAAGGTACGACTTATCTGATGGACTAGAATATGTTTTAATGTCACTGCAGTTTTACAAATACGACTGGTTCTGGCACTGGTGGAAGTGGAAATTCTACTGGGACAGTGGGAAGTGGAAATTCCACTGGGACAGTGGGAAGCGGTGATTCCATTGGGACAGGTAAGAGCAAAACTCCCATCGCACCAATCGTAGGAGGAATTATCGGAGGACTACTGGTTTTGGCCATAGTTGCCACAGTTGCATTCTTTATTCGACGCCGTCGACGCCATCGAGCTGACGCTGAAGACACGCCTGTCCCTTACACTGTTCCAACTCATCCATTACTGCCCAGCGTCGCTAAAGGACTGACTCAAAGTGTACGTACCGACTCACCAATGATGCCGACTAGCTACCGTTTTCCCGAAAAGGGACGAATGGCAGCAACTGGTACTTCCGGTTCCGATGTGCTTAGCCTCACCACGGACATGGAGTCTACTACAAATGCCATGACTTCGCATGCGCACACACTCTCCAGTTCTAGCACGGGCTTGTCACAAATGACAAGTACCAGCACACCTTCCCCAATAGTACGATTATTACCTACATCGCTGCCACTCCCGTCAAGAAACCATAGACCATCTCACCCACAAGAGGCTGGTTCTTCTGTACCGGCTATCCGTGAGTCGGCGAGAACTGCCCACGAAGAAGATGCAGGTATTGTTGTTGAAATTCCCGACGGTCCAACTGCAGTTACATTGCCTCCAGCATATAATCCGGCATGGCACCAGTAGGAAAGAAGTCAGGCCAATAATTGAACAATTCGTTGATATACATGATGTACTTTTACTTAACTTGACGGTGGTTTAGCTCTATTTCCTGTATTGTCGTGATCATATAGTCTAGGGTTTAGAGATGTATGAGATCAAATACAATACAACTTCTTCACTACTTATATCTACGGGGCCAAGATACTGACGTCTCTTATAGCCGAATTGTCACCTCAGTACCCTGGCCTTCCGATCCATTTTGTCCAGAAACAGCTCTACTCGCACTCACTCTCTTTTTTTTGCTACTTTCCTCGATCTTCCTTGCTATATGCGTATCAGTCAAGTTGTCAATGTGCTACACCACTCCCTACCCTATCATTCTAACGTATTCTCTTTATTCGTTTATCACGAGTTGTACGCTATACCATTCCTTCACGCTTCTTTCGGCTGTATGTGGGGCATGTGGGGCCTCTGGCCCTTTATTTCTCTGGATCGTTTTTAGCAATACCCTTAAGTATACTAAGTATATACTATTAATTCCTGCACGCTTAACAAACCCCCATCTTGGGATCAATTGCTGTTAAATTCCTTTTTTTTTTGACCCTCTCTTGAACATATGTTACATGAAAAAAGCTACGCCTCCCCACATTCGGTGTTGACAGTATAATCTGTACCAGAACTCAATCCCTTGGATTCCAACCTGATTTCCTCAGTTGCAAACTTGACTTCGATAGTATACTCGCCTAATGCACTCTCATTGTCCATTTCGATTCTAGTTTTATTGGTGAATTGTGGCAGGACATTACCATCCTTCTTCCATGTGATGGTGTAGCTTTCATCGGCGCTGACAGGTGTCTTGCGCAAATGTGCGAGGGGAAGAAGGTGCAAGTCGATCACTTTGGACCAGGGTGATGGTGATGTCAGGCCTGAACCGGAATGGTGCTGGACACAGCTTTCGGTGATATCGTCGATGAAATCAACTCTTTCGAGTAGATTAAGCCAGAGTGTCTCGGTGCAAACTTTGCAAAAATTTGGCGAAGTGACGACGCGCATGAGACAGTCCTCGTTTGTAGGACGGTAGCTTGTCTCATTGAGATCGGAATATCTGTGAAGAGACCCTGTTTTAATAATCCAAAAAGGCGACACAAAAAAAAAAGGGATTGGGAACACACGAACGTTGGATATAAACCATAAACCCCTGGTTTCGAAACGAACCTGTACCACACATCTTCTGTTAGCTATCTCCGATCGAGTCCCCATGGGGTGGAAGGTTTTGCCAAGCTTACTCGTCTTCATTGCCAAACTCTAGAATTTCAGCACTGCATAGTTGCGCAATTCCTTGTCTATCTTCATTCACAAGAGTGAAATTGAGCTCATGGTATCCAGGAGCAAGTCCGTTGGGAGAGTGTATGTCGTAATGCCATCGATCAAGGCCGATACCTGGTTTAGGTACCCATCCGAGATCAACACCATCTAATACGACTTGGAGATCTTCTTTCTGCGAGAGTCCCGATAACGAGAATCTCACTACATGCCGAGAGTAGCTACCTGATGAGGTAAATTTGATAGACCATGAAGAAGTGGTATTCAGCATGGTCCATGGGTACACTTGCATGGGCATCACAGAACGTTCGACGCGTGGCTTCAAACTTTCGTTCGCCGGCTTATCGATCGTGTACTTGGGTGGGTTGGATAGCCAATGCTTCCATGGGATGGGTTTGGAGAGATCATGCCCTGCGTTGACGCCAAAGTAGGCAAAGCCACCGTCATACTCCTCTCCGACGTCAATGATTGAATGGCCTAGCTCGTGCCTGAGAACAAGAGGGCCATTGAGGATTGATGAAGTGATGACTCTGCAAGAAGATCCATTATTTAGGTCATGGTTCGGAATCGTGACGAGCAAATACCCACGTAAATTCTCCGCCAAGTCCTGGTTAAAAGTCAGAGTCAGTGTTCGATCGGCTTGCAAAGAATTGAACAGATCAACTCGCCTCCGTAGAGAGGGTCGTTGCCTGTTAATTGTCTTTCTTAGTATTTATGGCGCATGACGTGAGGTGCTAGAATACCTAGCAATATAGGGTAGTTGCACTGATTCCCCAAAGAGTTACAAGCAGCTTTCGCTATCTCTGGCTTGCTGTAGTACACTCCTCTTAGTTCTGTTCCATCACGGTAGAGTCCGAACGGCGTGCTAAAAACAAAATAAATCAGCCTTAGATCATAAAATAACGCTCATGAAGGCTCTTGACTTGCTCTTTAGGAACACCGCCAACTCCAATCCCACTCTGTCGACGAGAAATTACAATTAGAAAGTACCATCAGCATATTTATCATTTAATCAGAGCAGACCTCTTTGCTGGGAGAAAAGGCCGCCCAGAAATTCAACAATGGTTGTACCGTATTGAATGTCTGATTGCTTGATACATCCTCTGCCAAACGTCTTGCATCTTTGATGAATTTATCACGATCTTCTGCAACATCTGCCTCCCAAGTTATAAAGTTGACAAACCAGCGAGACTGTTGTCAATGACAAACTCACAACCGTCAGAAAAGAATACCAAATCGACGCGGTTTGTTGATCGCCCAGAAACAAAGAGAGGGACAACCTCGAGAGGAGGACTGGATACTTTGGGATGCTCAGTCTTGCATTTCAAGTCATGCTCTCCAGCTAATTGAGTATGCTCTATACTGAATTGTGTTTGCATGCCATCTGACCGTTCTCCGGCTGGTAGATCATCTAGTTGGCCCTCTAAACATTTCGACGGCCTGAATGAACATTTAGGTTCCGGCCTTGCTGGGAATTTTCTGCTGGCGTATAACGGCCTTGACAAGCCTTCCGCGTGGCAATGATATCCTGTCGAGGTTAAAGGTAGATGTAGACATCAGTTACACCTGTGCACAATGGAAGTATTGGAAATTGGACACACCTCGGGTGAACGTCAAAGCCGTAAGCAAGACTAAGAATATGCTCTGGCCGAGCATGTTGAATTGAAATGCACTGCCCACGCTCTGCTCGATGCTTGGGGTTGTCTTGGGACGACGAGCGGACGCACGGAGTCGGAAATTTCCGTGTTGATATTCAATGATTGATAGCCAAGGGTCGGCATTTATTTGACTTTGCCGCCTATGTATCAAACCGTAGGCAACCTAAGTTGCTAATGAGCATTTCGACGATCAGACCTGAGAATCAATTGGGAGCGACGTCTCGGTCATGCAGTAAGTACACAGGATATACCGTTACACAATAATTCCTTCAGATTCAAAAGCACACGATGTATACCGCATGGATCTATAATGAGGTATGTGCCTGCTTTAGTTAGAACGACTAAAACAAACATTTGAAGGCAAAATATATGTCCGTGACACCGTGTCGTCCACTTCTGCTCGGAAGCGGCTGTATATGCCATACTATATGCCATCAACTGTTTCATATTTTTTTATAAAGATAGTATTCCACGTTGGCAATCTGAGGGCGAAGCTTCTTGTGCATTCGTTACTTACTAGTACATATAGTCGAGAAGTAGATATATATATATCGGCGCTATCGCCACCTGTCTTACTGCAGGGTCTAATCTGGAAGGAAGAAGACGTTACATACTGTTACATAGTACAATAGGGTCGAGGCTCAAAGTTGACCACGTTGTGACCACGTTCCGCGTCCGAGTCCTCGCTGTTGATGGGTTACGGTAACAATCAATTAAATTTAAGAGCCCGCCCGCGGTTCCGGGTTCTCAGATATATACACTCTCGCAAGACTCCCGCACCTCGGTCAAACCAGAGTTGAACGTTGAGCGTTGAGCGCTTTCAGCCAATCAAAACTGGCCTGATGCAATATGTGGCCCGAGATCACACCGAGTCGACTGTTATAAGTATAACCCATCAAGAACAAAAGCAAGAATGAGGGTGGATAGATTGCTTTATATTCTCGAAATGGACACATCTGAGGGTCTGAGTAATTGAGTCGTTTGAATCATGTTATGCATAGTATCTCGATGCGCAAAAATAAGAATCCTCGGTAAGTAAATATACAACCAATAATACAAGAATAAATGAATTAGAAGTGACAGATATCAGAGAACAAACGTGGCAGAGGATCAAGATCAAACAATGCCACCGGGATCAGTTGCTTCAGTGATTTCCAAGTAGAATAACGTCCCTTGGACGCGGAATGTTTGAAAAAAATATGGATTGGTGTGGCGGAGCGGGAACGCAGCCACAGTTTCTAATCAAAGGCTGCTACTGTTTCGAGTTTCGAGGTTTGCCAAATAACACCAAATAATAATTTTTTGCACTGGATGAACTGAGGTCGATTCTACCAAATCTACGATACTGTATCATGTCCAAGGACGAACTTATTGACTCTCATGTCTCCCTAAAGCAATGCCGTCAGGCTGTGGAAGCTCTCCATTCTCACGAACTCAAGAAAAAGGAAAAATTCGAAGAAACACAACTACTCCCAGGAAAAGACCAATATATCTGGTTGAACGTTACGGTTAAGCAAATTCCAGCTAGTCATAAACTCAAACCGGTCAAAATGTATGTTTCAAAGCATGTTTTTGAGATAAAATAATATAGTATTCGAGCCTATTTTTATTTTATTTGATAGTCCCATCGTCCATCCTCTAGTCGACCCACGAACAAGTTCAGTATGTCTACTCACCAAAGACCCACAGCGACAGTATAAGGACCTTCTCGAGACACACAATATTAAATTCATTTCAAGAGTAGTTGGGCTTGAAAAGTTGAAGGGGAAGTTCAAGGGATACGAAGCTAGGAGGATGCTTCTCAAGGAAAACGGTCTGTTTTTAGCGGACGACCGAATTATTCCATTGTTGCCAAAATTATTGGGCTCTAAGTGGTTCGAAGCGAAAAAGTGTGTATAATTTCTCTTCTCAAAAATTATCAAGGCTAATCAAAATTCTAGACAACCGATTCCTGTTTGCTTAACCCGCAAAGACCTAAAGGGCGAACTTGAGCGCGCCATTTCTTCGACATATTTGAACCAAAATCGTGGGACTTGCACGTACGTGCCCCTTCCTGCATTCGTTTATCCGCTTTCTTGAAGTCAAGTAATGATTTTATAGGTCAATAAAAATAGGCAAAATGTCGCAAACGCCCTCACACATCCTCGAGAATCTTCAGACAGCGCTTCCAGCTGTTGTTAAAGCCCTCAAGGGCGGTTGGGACAATATACAGAATTTTGCGATTAAAACGAACTCGAGCGTCAGCCTACCTATCTGGTCCTGTACTTTGGATGACACCGAGGGTGGGAGATGGAATGGTCTAAAAGTAAAAGATGGCGAAAAAAAGGGCAATGACGCCGAGGACGGAGAAAGCGATTCGGAGGAAGAGAATGAGGAAGAGGTGGTAGAGGTGAAGCAGGCATCTAGAAAGGGAAGAAAACGGGCTTCGAGTTCTGATGAAGAAGAGGAAGTGGCTGAAAAGCCGAGGAAGAAATCAAAAGCTGCAGATGGTACATCGACCACCAAAGTTAAGGTCGCTTCGCCTCCTAAGATCAGCAAACTTAGTTCTGCTGTCTCCTCTTCGAAGAAGCCCAAATCCACGGGAATTGTCGCATCACCGCCAAAAGCTATTTCCACATCCAAGAAGGATAAACAAGTAAGGGTACCGGTCACCGCTGAAGATGTTGTATCACCAGAGCCACGATCAATTCCCGAGCCAACTGAAGACACCAAGGCCAAGAAAAGAAAATCTCAAAAGCAATTGCCATCCTCTGCCTTGCCATCTTCATCATCGGTTGCACTCACTGCTCCATTGAAGAAAATCAAGTCTATCAAATCGGAAATCTCAACTGAAGAGATCAAACAAAAGCGCAGTGCTGTCGCTGGCGAAAAGAAGAAAAGGATTATCATCAAGTCAAAAGGAGGCAAAAGCGTGAAGAATGCTGTGCTCGGCAAAAAGGTCGCCCAAGAATGAATGAGTCAGATTCATTCATCTTTGAAGTACGCGTGTACGCTTAGTACTACTAGTATCGATCCCCATAAAATCAGAGCAATGTTTCCATATTCATATCATGTGCCAGTAAACACCGGGGTTCCGGCTTTGATTGCACCGGTTTTCGTGTACTTAGCAGACAAACATCTTTCAACCCAACCGTCATGTCACGACGTGGCTCTGGTTTTACATTGAGTCAGTGATTACACGTAGGAATCCTAGATGGCTATGGCAACAGACAGGATCTCAACAAAGTTATTCATACAGCATCCAACCGCTGTTGACTGCAAAATCGTAGGAATCTTGGAACAGCTGGCTCCCGACCAATCAACTCATGGACGTAAGATTGCATTGGTACGCGTAGCATCCACGGTTCAACATTACAAATGAGCTTACCTCCATCTTTAGATTCTCCATGGAACGATGGGGTCAGCATGTTTCCAGTATCTCCGTTAACGGGAAGACAGCCCTGAATAAGCATAATTAAAACGTTTATTTCAGGCACAAAGACTATCTTTTTCAGAAACCTCTTGCCGCCCGATTGCCTTTAGACTCGTTCCGATTCGACTTTCGGTGAGTTCTCACCAGTGCTCTTTGTTTCGTTTCACTGCAGTGTTTTGTCCGAGCCCCATCTTAATCATGATGCTGATTTTTTACCGTTTCAGTGGCAATCATGAAACAGGTGGTACTTGGAATCAGGGTACGCTCGATGAGGATATGGTGGACCTCCAAGTGGTTGTTGATTATCTCAAACAAACCTATGGATACGTCATAGAATTGCTCGTGGGCCATTCCCGCGGTTCAGTCGTTGCGTTTCGATGGATATCGACGACGGAGGATGGTCGAAAAGTATCGGCTTTCGTAAATGCTTCGGGTCGATATAGAATGGCCGTACGTGCCTAACTCCTTACCCATCTTGTAATAGAAGTTAACGCGTACGTGTAATCTTTGCATTCCAGAAAATTCTTGGTGAGTGATGAAAAAAAAAAAATTCTCAAAAAGTCCGCGTAGCTCAACGTTCAAAATGTTCTCAGAGTCGCCTGCTGGGACCATGTGGCTAGAGAACTTTGCAAAACAAGGGTTCTACACTTGGAACGTAACTGTCGCACGAAGGAAAATTGCGGCTAGAATAGCGCCCGAAGACGTTCAAAAATTTATTGAATGGGATACCTCATTGATCTGGGATCACTTCCCATCGACCGTTGACGTACTGACAATTCATGGTCTTCAGGATAAGACCGTACCGCCGTGGGTTATCTCTCGTTAATTGAAGAAAAAAATATTGATATTTTAATACTAGTTACGATGCGCTGATTTACGCTCGTGCTCTCAGCAGCCGATCCCCCGGAACTCATACCCTACATTTTATGGAAGATGCTGACCACAATTTTACGGGCCGCCGGGATGACGTGGTTAACGCTATTCTCCAATGGTGGGATGTGCGGCATCAGAGAGAGACCAAGACCGGGATCTGGGTGGAGGGGATCAAGGGAAAGTTATAACGTTGCTTATATATCCACTTGGATAGCGATCCTGAAACTATTCAAGACATTGGCTGGAAATCACCATTTAGGTTTGAAAGAAGTATACTTGAACCCCTTGGTTATACCGCCAGTCGCCGTGACGTCTTATCTGTCTATTTTGATGGTTGACAGCTGAGGAACACTGCGGCCCTGGATGACCTTTCGCGTTGAAGAATTTGACCGCACAGCGGATCTCATCTCCGCTCTCACGACGACTTTTTTTTTTGTTGTTGCTGTGGATGCATATAGGAAATCATTGTCAGCAATGTCTTTCTGCGGCCATTGTCTCCATTCCCTAGTATCACAGCCACGCTGACTGACTCAACTTGACTCATTTCAAAAACCCCGGATACTGGGCCACATTCATAAGCATTTTCTCCTTGCTATTGAAGTCACTCGCTGGTTTATTACATAACAATTCGCCTTCGTTTTTAGGCTTCGTCTCACGATTAGGCTGCATCATGCTGGCATATCCAAGTCTTTAACGTTAACATTATCATCGAGTACTGCAACAACGTATGTAGTATCACAATATCACAAGATCTTTGATTTTATACGAGATCATGCTATTTATTACTTACATAAAGTTCGACTATACTAGTAGAACCATATAAGATAAATATAACGGGATACATAAGTAATGTTAATAGGATTATACTTAAGAAAAATGGAATATAAATACGTAAAAAAACAGTGTGGTGCAGGTAACAGGTAGAAAGGTCGAAAAGTAGGGATGATACTAGGGCTACATGGTGATAAATATCCAGGATTCGTCCGTGGTCCGCATCTAATGGTTTGTTGGTTGGATAACTCCTGACTGCCTCTCCTCTCCATATGGAACGACCTACTCGGGTAGGTATGTAGATTAATTTGCCATCAGAAATGGCTAGTCATATTATGGCTTGAGACAACTCGCGGACTAGAATAAGGAGTGCGAGCGTCGTGTGCATTGTTGTTGTAGTAAGTGTCGAAGGAAGTGTGATGTTGTGTAAGAGGGGTGGTGAAGACGGTGACAGCGCGGAATTGTCAAAGAGTTATTAGAAGAAAACTGGGCCGTTGGTGCTCGCCCCCCCTTGAACAGTGGTAGTCGATCCTGAACCTCCGGATGACTTCACGTTCGATTGGTTGCTCATGATAAATGAGGATGAGTAGTGGTGACTGGTAAGTGGTTGGTTTGGTGTGTTTAGCAGCTTGAGCTGACAGGTCCCTTGAATGGCTTGGGAGAGTAATGAGGAGTCATTTGAGGATTGGTATGGCCCCCTTTTATATCAATTGGAATGTGCATAGCTGACTCCCAAACGGGGCCGTTGAATACACAGAGTTGACGGGTGAGAAAGAATAACGTAGACGCGATTGTAATGGATCTTGATAGTTACGCTCGGACGCCCAAACACGGGGAAGATCAACCCATTTCCAAGGGTTTCAAAATCTCGAGAAATGGAGTTAGCCACAAATCGCCGCCGAATATGGTTTCTGTTGTCAACTCTCTCCGGGCGTGACATATTATTGGAACCACATCTATCCCAATTCACTTCCTTCGACTACAACTGCCTTTCCACTGTTCCTAACAATCGGGTTCGTTATATCAGCCAAATCTCTCTAGGAACCATCGCACAGCCAATGAGCATACATAACAATATTCTGACTTAGTCGCAACTCCCCGCCGCCCACGGAATGACTCGAAAAACATATTACAAATTCTTTGGTATTTTCCTTTTAACCTGCTGACAATCCGCTGACCACTAATGTTACTATAATATTCGGGCCACTCTTTTTGCCGTTCGCCCAATGGTCAAACCTAAAACGGGACTTGGCTTGCACTGCATCGGTGGCCACCTCAGGGTTGAAAATGTTTTTGTTCTCTCCATATCCGGCAGCATTGACATACTCGGAATAGTGGCGTGGGCGCCTGCATCCGGCCCAATATTCAAAGTTCTAATATGATGTTCTACAAGTATGTATACCAGGCGAACCCTTGTCTGAGGCCTAATTCTCTCCCAATTTGAGTTGTACTAGTTGGAATGGTGCAGTGCCTCTCCCTGACCTCAGGCTCACTAGCTCACATTTGAGTGTTCGGGATGTCATGACGCATACCTATGCTCTCAACTGCGGCTCCGGGTGCTACTCCGGACGCTCTTCCCTTGTTGCTCAGTCCTCAAGTGAGCTCATATCGGACAATCGGATTGCGGGAATCACATTAAATTTGGGACTATGACCACAATTTCCAATTTGGTTGAATTACCTATTGGATCTACAACTTGTGCTAAAGCAAAAATTCACTTCTTCGGAAAAATAATTTGTTTTGTAACCTGGCACTGTCCTTAGCTCATGTCTCTCGAATTTAGTAGTAAGGTAGGCTCTGTTGTCACTCCGACACCCAATGTCGCACGACATGTCTGTATTAGCTTCCTTCGCTCTAGTCTAAGGACAATGGTTGAGTTCTTGAAAGCCCGGAACTTAGAAACGAAATTACCAGATTTATCTTTCGCTTAGTCTACAGATTTTAGTCTATTTTTCTTGCGAACCACCATTGTTCTGCTTCTTTCCGTTAATTATTAAGTCACTGGGCCTACGGCTGAATATCCTCAAATAAGTCTGATGTTATCCCAGTGGCTTCCACCGTAAAGCTGCTGTAAAATAAAATTTTAATGCTGAGCATTCCAGGCGTGTGGCCTCGCCTCGATGAAATCTTCTAACTGATCAACGGTCCCTGGTTTACCATATACTCTCACACGAATTATTTGCCGAAATATAGTTATTCCGATAGAATCCCTTCTCACCATCATTGGGTTGGCCGGCTTCACTTCGGCCCGAGTCTTCTAACCTCATGCTTCGATTTTATCGCACAAGTCATGTTTTTTCATCGAGAAGGGTTCCTAGCAGCACCAAGTAAGAGCCAAGTCCGCTCAGCTCTCCATAAACCTCTCCGATTGTCGACGGACATTCCTTGGTGTCCGTCCTCGTGTCTTAAGCATAGTTGCCGGACTCGGAGGTCAAAGCATTGACCCCAATCTGGAACAGACAAACCGCCGGGCGGGCCCCAACAAGACACAATGTGCATATGATTTGTCAGGTAATGTGGTACAGAGAAGACACAATGACGTTGACTACTAGTGCCTGCAGACATAATATAAAAAAAAAAAATCTTTCGTATTTATTAAGGAATTCACGAGCCTTCAAATACAACCCTTTCGCCTTGTATTTCAGATTATTTATTACCGCCTAACACCTCGCATCAAGATTTTCATTGCGGTTTGTCAGTCTACGCTAACACTAACTTGATAGTCAACACAACTTTCTTTTCTGTCTTAAGCCCGATCCTTCAGGAAGGTGCGTAATGCGATTACGATCAGCGCGAAAGGATGTCGATGCAGGGAGGTTATACGTGACTTCTAGTAATTCTTTGAACGGCGTAGTAGAATTTGGCAGATATACGGTCCGCAGAAACCAGTTCCATATTCTACTCCGTTTCTCTCGTGTATTCAATGACCTCTTTTTCTTTTTTTTTCATCTGATGAGGAAATATTGCTAGAAGCAAAAAAAGTAATAAAGTAATTTATCGTTCCAATTCCCAACCACACACACCTTGCCATCCTCATTCACAATGATTAATGGTCCTCAGGCTGGATCCCGGCCCGGGGGACAGAGATTAAAATCCCTTCAAGGACTCGGCCAATTCGAACTCTGGGAAGACTGACAATCGGGAGGTTCGATAATACTCATGAGGCTTCATTTCACTACCGATGCCGAAATGTGCAGAGAAAATCTGTCCCGATCCAAGCATAACGGAGGCTATTGACTTGACTTCTTTCTGATCATAAGCACCTGACACTGGCATCGAGATGAGAAGGCATGCTGATACAGGTAAAAATAACTGCATACTTCCTGTCTAGGTCGTAAATCGGCAGAGGTTAAGAATTTCTTTTTTTTTATCATTGAGGAAAAGCCACTGGCGGCCAAAATTAGTCAATTAGTGATCGCGGAAGCAATGCAATTTTGGGAATGAGCTGGAATGAGCGAGTGATGCGTAATCAGTGATAGGGCCGCTGAGTTTCATTAGAAAGATGTAGAATATACATACGGAACCCAAGTAAAGTATACGCGTAGGAATTCATGAGGGTAGCTCACGATAAGGACCCATTCTAGCTGGCGGCACTACTACTCGTAGTTCAGCTCTGCTTCGATTTCTATCAAAACAAAGAAATTCGTATCAACGGCGATCACTAAATATTCTCTCTGGAACGATTTCCACGACATCTTGCCATACCGTCTTCTTGGTTAGAATGCACAAAAATACTTTTTATCTGCGTAAATGCCGACAATACGCCGTGCGTCTATTTTATGCGGAGAGATCACCGAACTCCCCGACTCAATATTACTCAATATTTAAGCCTTTATATGATAATATAGCTTCTATTCATGGCCAGAGACTGCGGATAAAATCGCTTTACACGTACTCAGGTTATCGCAAGTTGGAACTATCAGTATGACGTATATTTAGCCCCAAGTATTCTTCTCCACGGTCCCGTCAGCTTTCGTTTCAACTAGACATAACAGCTGGCATACTTCTGTGTAAGCACAGTGAACATTGACATGACCTTTGCATATGCTACTCGGTCTCACGAATGTCGTTCCACTCTAAGGGTTCTATTATAATAATGCAATCATGATATGGTTGTCGTGCAAGCTGCGCAAAAATGTACCCCAAGTAAGTTCTGCTGCTAATATTACGCGATTGGGCAGAGCCTGTGTAGACATTGTAGATCATGACAGTTTAGATCACCTCGGCAATAATTTTACCACTGTTATGGACATTCGTAAATAACAGATCATGCTCCGTTGAGATATCACTTTCCTGTTTTTGTTCTCAGCCATTTCTTGATGCGCGGATTGTATTTCTGTCCAAGGATACACCTTGGGTCGGAAAAACATCGGCCGTCAGCCGACGAGAGCTAAATCAGGTCTTGCCATGTTACTTGCCTTATGAATATAGGTCCAAATCGGTCCATTACCATCTTTTCCTGTGATCTTTGAGAAGACAGTCAAGTTAAACCTGGTAAAACGTGGTACAGAGTGAAATTGATCAAGGGCAGTTTGCGCAAGTACCTCTCAATTAGATTTGCTTGATATTCAAGCGACCGAGAACGAAGGGTGGAACCTTCTATATGAAGACGTTTATATAGAATAGGCCCAAGGTTCACGGAATCCACGATAGCGCCTGAAGCATATATTAGCAGGTTTAAGGGAACTCACGCTATGGACGGACCGCTTAGGGCAGACAGTATGGTCATCCTACCATCGACCGCCAAAGAATCAATATTCTTATTGAAATGAGATTGGCCAACGAAGTCGATGACCACGTTTGCGCCCTTATTGTCTGTCGCTTGCTTTACGACTGCAGAAAAGTCTTCTGTCTTGTAATTAGCTGCATGGGTGGGCCCATTTGGTAGGCTAAGAAGCCAGTCTATTTTTTCCTTGGTAGAAGTCGTTGCAGTGACAGTACGACTGAAACAATCCATCAAACGAGTACCTGTAACGATGATAGAACAGTGCCCTTACGCTCCATAAATGCGCGCCAATTGAATGGCTGCCAAGCCGACACTAGAAGCGCCTGCGTGCACGAGAACATTGTCATCTTGTTTAACCTGGCCGATGACGACCAGTGCTTGGAAAGCTGATGAGTATCAGAATTCAGATGAGCAGAGCCTCCCAACAACATCTTTCATCTTATTTACCCGTTAAAAATACTTCTGGGATACTTGCAGCCTCAACCCATGTTAAATGTGGCGGTTTGGCTATGATGTGTGTTTGATTAACGGCAATATATTCGGCATAGGCTCCCTGGTACATGGTCAGCATTGCCCCTGGGCGTCAATCAGCTGTCAAACTCACGCCGCCGGCCAGGCCCAAGACTTCGTCGTTAACTTGCCATTCAGACACATCCGAACTCACTTCAGTGATAGTTCCAGAAAACTCTACTCCTAGGATACTGGATGATCCAGCCGGTGGAGGATACCTACCCTCCCGTTGAAAGATATCCATTCTATTCAAGCCAAATGCTCGTATCTAAAAGAAGGTTTCAATCTTAAGATTATCTAGATCTTCAACGAGGAAGACTTTCCTTGACAAGGACTTCGCCTTTTCTGAGTACTGGCTTAGGTGCCTCACCGATATACAGGTTCTCAACCGGACCTTTTCCGTCTTTAATGAGAACAGCGCGCATTTTGTTAAATAAGAGAGAATTTCAGTGTGGAAGGTTATCGTTCAGCGTCGGTCAAGTGTGAGCCGTATTAATATGGCCCAAATCTCTTCCCACGGAATCTCACCCCTGTGTGACTGTGAGATCTGCTTAGAAACAAAGAAACTTGAGGCTCAGAGTCAGACGGCCGGCATCAGAATGCCGAATCTTTTCGATAAATCACATGATCCTGTATTAATATGCACGTGATCCTATTGACAATGGTAAATTTTTTCTCCTCTTCTTGAAGTTCTTCAACCTCCGTGCTCTACCTCCAGCAAGACGAGTCGTGGATTCTTGCTCCGTAAGTCTTAACCACCCTTATTTCTGACGTGATGAATCTATTGCTATGGTCCGTGTTTCCAAGAAGCGACTAGACACCGCTGTTCAAAGATGCCGACTACATTTTCTCCAAGCCTTCTGACCTGAAATTTTCTTTGCACAAAGGACCGTTGATTAAAACCATTTGATTTCTAGGTTTCATGATTTTGTTGAGCTGAAGACTCGTCTTTGTGTGATGTGTTTTGTGTTTTGAAAGGTGTGTAAAACCGTTCCTATTGTTCTTTATTCGCGTTTCATCCCTAGTTTCCTTGATGATCCTTGCTATGGTCCGTGTTTCCAAGATGCGACTAGACACCGCAGCTCAATTGTGCAGATATATTTTACCTGGCTTTCTGACTTTTCTTTCTTTTTCTTGTAATAATGCCACGTGTCTCTTTGCAATGCTGACTTTTTATAGTTGGTATTCTAGATATGAGTAACTTGAAAGTGTCCAGTGTCTCCATGACGTCCTACACCGTGGATCTGATTCTGTAGCTGCGAGTGTGTCGTCTGAGCCTCGGATGGTCACTCTCGATACATTAACAGCAGGTGACACGTTCAATTTATGCGACTTCGTAACTTCTCATAAATACATTCAGGTTACGGAGCTGTCGACATCGACCAGACGCCAGCTCTCCTCCAGTCTACTGCGGAAGGATGACAGCGCATATCAGTGTCCTTCATTATTTATAGTGACGGACTTCGTTACAAGACCGTCCACGAGTGGACGATCTTGGTACGAGACTATCATTAAATAACAAATGTGTAATTTAAACCCGGGAGAAACCTTGCTATACAGCAAGGTGACACCTCTCCTATTCTCAAACGCAAAGAGGTCGAGAAGGTTACTGCAAAGCAACAACTTTAGAAATTGCTGGGTGGCAAACTCTTCAAATGTTGTCATCTGACAGATCTTTTATACCAACACATCAAAACACAATGCCTGTTCATTTCACAGTTGCATCTCACGACGCCTGGCCCGTCAATTTAACAGCGACTTCTAACAGCATAACAAAACCTGAGGAATTGCTTCATAGGACTTGGGGTGTCAATTTAGAGACGAGATGCGCTGAGCTCCTACAGAGCTCTTTCGTCAACAATGGATCAGACCTGTCCAATGTGTTAGATAAAGCCAATGGTTTTGTGGAAACAGTCACTTTAGCGTACAACGAGCATCATCATCTCACTATCAGGTTCGTTGCCGTTATCTACTATACAGTAATCCCAACGCTGTGAATTTAATCGACCCTATGATCAGACCAGACGACGTTTGGATTGCGATCCTAGGCCAATTTAACTTCTAGTACGTCGCCTTAAAATGTGTAACTAAAAGGAAGCTCACCTCGCAAGTGTTAATGCCCACGCGGAGGAGCTTCGCTCTCATTTTGTCCAACATGTAGGCAAAAAAGAGCTGGCCGTCGAGGCGGTTGGTACAAGGTACACTGTAAATTTAGGTGTGCTTGCGCACCAAATGACCAAACAGATCCACCAGAATGTATGTTCAAACTCAACTAATTGATCACTCCAGTCTTCAATCGATAAGCCATAGGTCGTCGATAGAGATCTACAAGAGTGGATTCTTCCTGATTTCACGACCAGTACATATAACGATACTATTATATGTTCGGTCCTCATGATGTCCACTTTGAAAACGTAAGTCTTATCCGATCCTACGACGACATGCACAAAGATCAAGCATCTCTGTTTATCAGCTATTTTGATTTTGAGATGGGACTGATGTGTGGCATACCATCTGTCGCTCTCGAAGGCGAGAAATCCGATTGGGAGCGTCTCCTTGCTCGTTTGGATAAACTCGACTCCTTTGGGGAAGAACCGAAAGCCTGGGCGACCTTGTTACGGCCTATACTCACTCGGTTCGTCGCAGCATTTGACGGCGAACCCGACATCGACTTCTGGAGCCGAGTTTGTTATTACCATCCTCAGGGTTCAGGACCGACCTACCTCTCTGGTTGGATCACCGCGTTTTGTGTATGGTCAAACGAAGGCAAATGGCAGGGTTCCCCTAGAGATGTCATGGTCTTTCAACTCTGGGATACGAAGAAAGTGCCCGAGTTGGTCCTGGACGGAGTCTCCTATCCCACCATTGAGTCTGAGGAAATACCTGTGGGATTCTGCGAAGTTGACGTTAAATTGGATGATAATGGGGTGAAATTCCCTTGTGTAATGGTTTCAGGACACCTTGCGCTTTCAGTGGAAGGTGCAAAGAAGGACAGTATCCGACCGTTGCCATCTTGGTTCATGTTTATCAAGGAAAAGATTCATGATCAAGTTGCTCCAGAAAGACTTTGAAAACTTGAAGCAAACATGGGCTAAAGAAAGGGAAGATAATAATAAGATAGATTGGTAATATTTGTACTATGAGTCTATGACTACAAGTGGAGGCCGATAGTGTGTCTATGGTCCTGGGCCACTTTAGTGGTTGGATCTCTTGCATCTCGATGTCGTATTATTTTATTTATTTACAGTGATCCAGTACCTGGACCGTATCAGATTTAGGTTCACTCACGCTGAGTCCAGTCCAAGACGGCGATTTTCCCCTCTCATTTGGCTATTTTCACAAGCGATTAAATCTCTCTCAAAGTGTTGACGTCGACGCCAAAGTGTATAGCATTAACAAACTACTGCTGTGCAAAAAATACCATATCATTGTGACAGTCGTAAAAGTACTCAATCATATCATAACACAGCGAGACAGTTGTGCCAACTACGGAGGTTGCAGGATCGCATAGTCAATGGAGTCCAATAACAGCCTCAAGAATTTTGAATGGCTGCTTGTTGAGCGACAAAGGTTGTAGATGAGGCTGGACACCCGACACCTGGTCCTCGAAGATTTTGCAGCGTCACAAGAGCAGCATTGACACGGGCCAACTTGGATGCTTTAGAATCATCCGCAGGGAATGAAACGGAAATTGATGGGTTGTTGACAGCATGGCCAGCGTTAACATTGTCATTCAAGGACTACATTGGGATAAGAATTGAGAAAAAAAAGTCTAATAATAAATCCAAGTTCAAGTAAAAGCTTACCTGGATGAACGAATTCCTGTCAGGAGGACAGGAACAAGGAACTTTGATCACAGCTCCTGAAGCATCCGTGACACCATCACAGTCCCCTGTACCTGTGGGGTTTATTCCGGCGGCGTGACCAAATT
The DNA here is from genome assembly GCA_015039465.1 of Phlegmacium glaucopus. Taxonomy (NCBI): domain Eukaryota; kingdom Fungi; phylum Basidiomycota; class Agaricomycetes; order Agaricales; family Cortinariaceae; genus Phlegmacium; species Phlegmacium glaucopus. The sequence goes on along the minus strand of MU129988.1, from coordinate 347,460 downwards.
CGGGAACGAGGTTAGGGTCAACGCCACCGGATGAGGGGGGTGGTGATGCAGGTGATGCAGGTGGTGGGGGTGGTGGAGGTGGAGGTGGAGGAGGTGGGGCTGCGGGAGGAGTGGCACCAGTGCCACTCTGGATATCCTTCGCTTGCTGGTCGAAAGTAGTGGAAACAGAGGGACATCCCTGCCCGGGACCATTAAGGTTCTGCAGAGTGACAATACCAGTGTGGATGCGCGCCAATTGAGATGCCTGTGAGTTATCCGTAGGGAACGACACCGAGACCGACGGGTTATTGACTGCATGACCTGCTGCAACGTTGGCATTCAACGCCTAAATATAGTCATAAGTACAATGCAAAGTATAGACATAGGTTAGAGTTTACATCGATGAATCGATTCCTGTCAGGGGGGCATGAACAAGGAATCTTTACTGGTACGCCGGCAGCATTTGGAACACCGTCGCAATCTCCTGTGCCTGTCGGATTAAGGCCAGCTGCATGATCAAACTGTGGAATAAGATTGGGGTCCACGTCGCGCTTCACCAAGGACCTTCTGACTAGGACCGGTGCTGCAGATACCGACGAAATAACAGCAGAGAGAGCGAGAACTGAGTAGATGAACTTCATCATAGTCGAATAATATGCAACTGGTTGAATTTGAATTTCTAGGTGATGCACTGCTTCAAGCAATGACAGAAATTTTCCAAGGATGCGGTAATTCGAAAGGCGCACTGCGCGGTGTAGGAGACTAGCTCTATGAAGGGAGTGGGTAGGAAAAAGTTGCTGATTTATATAATTTCACAAGCGTTACCCGGGTCTACATATGGGTGAGAAATATTAAACTCTGCCTGGGAAATAAAAGCGGCATTGGACGGCCAGATTGCAGCTATTATTGTCAACAACAGCCGGCAGCGCATGAGCATTGGGATCAGGGGTTAAGGTTGGCGGGAACTATATGGCAGGAATTTCTTTTGCCGATGACAAAATCCTGCCATATAGTTCCCGCCAACGGTACAGGGGTGATACTTATTAGCTCATCAATCTTGGCCAGCGCCCTGTCATCATGGTAGCAAGCTGGTCCGACATTTTTATCCTCTCCGAGTCACCAGATTCTCTCAATAAGCAATTAAGACAATAAATAACCGAGAAATGATGGTCGTTACTGAAAACTATGCTCACAAAGTACGGGGCTTTAGCTACTCATGCTAGCTAACAATTCCTTTGGATAATGGTTTCAGGACACCTCACGCTTTCAGTGGAAAAGACATTATTCGACCATGCCATCTTGGTTCATGTTTATCAAGAAAGAACTGATGAGGGATCCGGATCGAGTTGCTTGAGGAAGGCTTTGAAAACATGAAGGAAGCGGGCTAAAGAACGGAAGGATAATAATAACAAGATAGCTGGATAATACTTGACTTGTATTAAGGAAGTTAACGGCTACGGGTTCGGATGACACCAATATCAACAGTGACAAGTTCTGACCAAGGTTACTATAGTTTGTAAAGAGAGGTTATTAGACGAGAGCGAAAATGTAAGGGGGATTTTCGTGGACTGTGTTTTATGTTGGTTGCTACTCGTAACTTTACTGTACAAACGAAAAAGATGCTTTTCCAATGAAACAACTTGATGATTTTAGCAAGATTTTAGTGTGATTTTGAACTTTATGAGAGAACTCGTGTCGAGTCGTGTGTGATGCTGATGAACAGATGCGGTGATCTTCCGAACTCTTACATCTCGACTTCGTGTATCTTTTTTTTTTTTTTCAAAAAAATGTTATGGTTCACTTACGCCCAAAGCAGTGATATTCTGCTCTCCCATGACTATTTTCATGAGCAATTAAAAATTTTCAAGGTATTGACGTCGACGCCAAAGTGTATAGCATTAACAAACTACTGCTGTGCAAAAGACACCTCTGATCATACAATTGTGACAGTCTTGAAAGTACTCCAATCATATCATAACACAGCGAGGCAGTTGTGCCAAATTACGAAGGTTGCCGGAGGTCGCATTGGTCGGTGGAGTCCCCAGGAACAGCCTCAAGAATTTTGAATAGCTGCTTGTTGAGCGACGAAGGTTGTAGATGAGGCTGGACACCCGGCACCTGGTCCTCGAAGATTTTGTAGCGTCACAAGAGCGGCATTGACACGGGCCAACTTGGATGCTTTAGAATCATCGGTAGGGAATGAAACGGAAATTGATGGATTGTTGACGGCATGGCCAGCGTTAACATTGTCATTCAAGGACTACATTGTGAATAGAATTGAGAAAAAGAATCTAATAATCCAAGTTCGAGTTAAATCTTACCTGGATGAACGAATTCCTGTCAGGAGGACAAGAACAGGGGATTTTGATCACATTTCCTGAAGGATCCGTGACACCATCGCAGTCTCCTGTACCTGTGGGGTTGATTCCGGCGGCGTGATCAAATTCGGGAACGAGGGCAGGGTCAACGCCAGGAGCCCGACGTGCGGGAGTGCCAGCCTGAATATCCTTCGCTTGCTGGTCGAAAGTAGTGGAAACAGAGGGACATCCCTGTCCGGGACCATTAAGGTTCTGCAGAGTGACGATACCAGTGTGGATGCGTGCCAATTGAGATGCCTGTGAGTTATCCGTAGGGAACGACACCGAGACCGACGGGTTATTGACTGCATGACCTGCTGCAACGTTGGCATTCAACGCCTAAAATATAGTCATAAGTACAATGTTAAACATAGACATAGGTTTAGAGCTTACATCGATGAATCGATTCCTGTCAGGTGGGCATGAACAAGGAATCTTTACTGGTACGCCGGCAGCATTTGGAACACCGTCGCAATCTCCCGTGCCTGTCGGGTTAAGGCCAGCTGCATGATCAAACTGTGGAATAAGATTGGGGTCCACGTCGCGCTTCTCCAAGGACCTTCTGACTAGGACCGGTGCTGCAGATACCGACGAAATAACAGCAGAGAGAGCGAGAACTGAGTAGATGAACTTCATCATAGTCGAATAATATGCAACTGGTTGAATTTGAATTTCTAGGTGATGCACTGCTTCAAGCAATGACAGAAATTTTCCAAGGATGCGGTAATTCGAAGGGCGCGCTGCGCGGTGTAGGAGACTAGCTCTATGAAGGGAAGTAAGTAAGAAAGAGATGCTGATTTATATAACCTCACAGCGTTACCTGGGTCTACCATATGGGTGACTAAAATCAACTTCTAGAAGAGACACCCGGGTCCAACAAGGACCCCGGGCAATAGGCCAAGAGGAAGGGTCCGAGGATTTGAGGTTTTTTGACCGACAGCTGGGGTCAATCTGGACAAAAAAATTTAGGCAGCCACCAGACAAGTTTGAGGAAATTGGGATAGTATCCGGACAATGCTAATATGGTGGCTGCTGGTTCGATTCCCCCTCTGATTTTTTCTTTCTTTTCTGTATGTTATTCTGGACTTAGCCGGTTGAGAAGCATTTTCGAAAGGGCTGTCGGTGATCCAGCGTTCGAGAACAAACCAGGAGCCTGATAGGACATGTGGTTTTAGACTGGACACTATGGGAGTGAAATAATAATAATAATATGTACCGACATAAAAATAAAAATAATTTTTTTGTAAAACAGAAGGCCATCTCTCAGTTAGGCATTCTTGACCCGTTTACTCGTAGACGATAGGATACACTCATTCTTGGCTTATTGCAGCTTATTGCCCGGGGTCCTGTCCAACAATGCCAAGATTTCCAAGGAGATGGTCATTACGTAATCTTGATGATAACACAGCCTCAACTGAAATGGGCGCCGGCGCTACAGCCATCATCTCATTTCAGGTAAACAAATACTTTACTTGTCCTTCAGTGAGGGAGATATCAACATTTCACTAGGAGCCGCTCGGCCTTCTTACAGTACGTCCTCCAAGAGCAGATATACAAACGATGCCCTCTGCGAGACGTACCCGATAGCCACTATCGCCATGGAAAGTCTGCAGCCACAGCCTGACTCGGAGCAATAAAAATATAGCGGCATCGGAAGGCCGGATACTAATATTGTCAACAACAGCCTTCAGGGTATGATGCTTTCATTCTGAACGAGATGAGGATTAGTTTACTTATAGTTCATCAATCTTGGCCAGTGCCGTGTCATCGTGGTCGCAGGCTGGTCCGACATTTTTATCGTTTCCGAATCACCAAATTTATTCTCTCAATAAGCAATAAAACAATAAATAATCATTCATATAGGTGAAACAGCCATCGATGTCATTCTCGTGTGAGCTAATGTTTCGTATCAAGAAAGGGACGATCTAAATATGAATCGATGACATCTCGGAAGAAAAGTTAGTGGTCAGTGAGAAACTTGAATATCGCCCACGCCATCTGACAATGAAACCATGGACAGAAGCCCCACTATTGAAGCTACGATCAGAGTACAATCATGATGCAACCCAGAGATGTATCCACGAATACCATAGGGTCTTTCAGAGAGCGTTGTAGACAGTACGAGGTAAAAGCGTCGTCATCTGCGGGTACCAAGGGTGGTCGGCATGTCGTCGTACGGCACCGGATGAAGCAGGATCAGATATGTGACCCGCTGGGTTCTGATGTCGTCATTCCAAGCATCCAAGGGGATTCCGCCCGTCCAGAAATTGGTTGGACGCACAGAGGCATTCACCTTAGCCACAACCCAGGCCGGATAATCAGAGATTACCTCTTCAAAAGAAATGATGGTCGTTACTGAAAAACTATGCTCACGGACGTACAGGACTTGCTGACATTCCAATCCTCATCAATGAATGTTAAAGCAAGTCAATATATGTGGGCGATAAAAGAGCCAACCCAGTTGGGGAGGTCCGTTCATTGTCTGGTGAGTCACTGGTGTGGGAGGTATTTAATGCATTCATCATGCTTCAAGCACGTTGCAAAAACAGACCCCTGGCATGTCTTCAGACGGTAATAATATTGATGCACTCGTCTGACATACCATCGATTCATCACAGTATCGAAGTCCTAGTACGAGGCTTTAGCTAGCTAACCGACATCAAATTTTATCCAAATACATATTAGTTGTTCGAACATCCTGTTCGTCCTCGTAATAAACTCCTATTGATACAAATATAAAAGGTAAAATGAACCTCCCCCTTCGCTCACTACAACGCCATCCACCACAGAGCGACTGCCAACGCACCAAGACCAGTCACACTAAGAGATCCACCAAAAGCCATCTCACCAAAGGAAAAGCGAGATCTCGAAGAGCTAGTAGAAACGAAGGCGTCTGTACCTGCCTTGCTAAACACTCGCACAGAGGCCACTTCAAAGTAAGCCATGGCGTAATTCGAACCATTTCCCACAACGTAGTCATTGTAGCACACCCCACTACATGTTTGGGCGAAAATACTTGGGACACCAGCAAAACCTACATCGACATAATAAGGCACAAGCGACAGCGCAGGGGAAAAAAAACATACCCCCACAGAGGGTGATATCGAATACCAGATTTTGTGGTTCGAAGAAGGTTGAAGAAGCACATCCTGTGGCAGGCCAATTACCTACTGGAAGGCCAAAAGTTGATGTATCAATCGTGCTTGAGTTAGAGCTCAAGACAGATGGAACGTTACTACGCGAGAAGAACCATACACTGCAATTGGAAGAAAAATTGAATATGGTACACCCTCAAATCTATAACTGATGACTCACGAAATTCCAGTTGCTGCGTATTCGGTCACGAATACGCCGCCTCCTGCTCGCGCGAAACCAGCGCCATAGGAAGCTGTGCTTGGGTCTGTGGTGGTGCAGCCTTGATTGCCGTTATGCAGATACGAACAGTCGGTTGAATCAATGAGCGTCGAGGATTGCTTTGGAGAAACCTGAGTACAACCAGGTAAAGTGTGTAGTCCCATTAGATTGTGGGTGGCTAGATTGACTCCTTCGAAGGTGTCTATTTCTCTAATAATATGCGGTTGTGAGTACCTATATAGGCGATGATAATAAGAACTATTCGCATACCCTCCAGTAGGCCAGGCTGGTGCACTGGACCACCTAATTTTGTACTTTCCGATCAGAGAATATCCCAAGCAACTTGAGATATGGGGATGAAAGAGCACACCATGCTGGCCATACAGAGCACTATACGGGTTATGTCAGGAAATCGTTCTAATCCGCTGAGTTGTTGCAAGACCTACTCCGTAGGGAACGTGTAAGATGTCGGCTGTCCACACACTACCGACGCTGAATAGATCACTCGTTTGAATTCGAACAGTATCCCTTTTATAATTAAAGACAACAGTTGAAGTATTATCGACCTTGATTATTGCATGGTTGGTCGTAGGATCGACAAAGGCAAGTTTTGATGAAGCTGCTTGAGAGGCTGATACGAATCTAAAATCCAATAATATTTAGACTTGCGATTCCGCTGTATGTAAAATATTCCCGCACATCGCGTCTCCATTTGTAAGGTTATCGTCTGCCAAAAAAAAAAACCGATATTGTTTGGTTTGAGTGATCGCGAAACGGTATTGGACAGACTACTCACAATGGTCGTAAAAGACCCAATCGTTGAAAAAATTTGTGCCAGAGTATTCCTTCACTATGTTATACTTATCGGCTGCCACATCAAGCGAGATAAAAGCTGATAAAAGGGCCAAAAGACACGGGAAGTCGAATAGCACCTTCCTGGACGGCATCATGGGTCAGGGTGATGGGTGATCAAAAAGTTATTGCGGAACTCTTGAGTGGCGTATATATATATTAGGAGGCTCCGGTAGCCTACGGTACACATACGTATCCCGTACCATCGAGGTGGTGAAGTGTATCTAAGGAAGGTGAGTCACTGGAGGAAGACACTCACCAACGTCACGTGTAGTGACTTTTCCATGGAGTAGGCTCGGAGAAACGAAATTCGATAACCCCGAAGTTTTTATTTCCTGTTTGGTGTTGGTCCGAACCTTCGCACCTCCGTCCATTCCAATGCCATCCACTACAGTACTGATCAACACTTGCTCCACGGATTTCTAGATAGGTCAAGTTTTCGTCAAAGTACCAAGAAACAATGCGCATCTTGAGACAGGAGTCTCTACTCACAGGCAATCACACCTTGGAAAAAAAAAACCAGCAGAAAGAAATATATGAAGAAATAGGAAAGTTATCCAGTGTTTATCTCACATGGAGGGTTCATGGCTTGCGGCCGGACTAATTAACCAACCCCCCTTGAGCGATCACCGTCAGCATCAGATAACTAAATACCTTCTCGAGTTTATCCATCAAGCTTTCCGGAATGCGTTGGCGGGAACTATACGGCCGAGGATTTTGATTGTCATATTGGGCATTTGACCTTGAATTGTAAGTATTTTCCGTGAGCTTAGGCCTTCTGTGGAACCTATCTATGGTGCTCTCGGGTATCCTACTGTGGGTGCGCACAGTAAGCAACTTGTAGACCAGCTACTAAATCAGCACACTACCTATGGAGGCGCAGCCACACCGGACTAGGTGGCCTTCATTTCGACCGTCGACATGGATGATACTCTGTAGCAGCGCTGTGCTCTTTAAGAGATACCAGACCTCTCATTTACTGCTAACATCTGCCTAGATTTACTTCTGCAAGATTTCCTTGGATCATAGTCAACTATCGTTAACACTAGACTGGCTGTTTCAATTTCAAGCTTCGTTATATAATATCTCCAATACAAAATTTCAAGAGAAACTACCCGGAATTAAGTGAGAAAACCGGAGTGACCGATAGGTGGGTCTGTCAGCAGAGTGTGATCATAGTAATCACCTCTAACTGATATAAGTATAACACGTAAATGAACCTCCCCCCCTTCACTCGCTACAACGCCATCAACCACAGCGCGGCTGCCAACGCACTAAAACCAGTCACACTAAGAGATCCACCAAAAGCCATCCCACCAAAGGAAAAGCGAGATCTCGAAGAACTAGTAGAAACGATGGTGTTTGTACCTGCCTTGCTAAACACTCGCACAGAGGCCACGTCAAAGTAAGCCGTGGCGTAATTCGAACCATTGCCCACAACGTAGTCATTGTAGCACACCCCACTACATGTTTGGGCAAAGATATTTGAGGCACCAGCAAAGTCTACGATCGATATAATCAGACAAAAGCGAAAGAGAGGAGTAAAAAAAACACATACCCCCACAGAGGGTGATATCGAATATCAGATTTTGGGGTTCAAAGAAGGTTGAAGAAGCACATCCTGTGGCAGGCCAATTACCTACTGGAAGGCCAAAAGTTGATGTATCAATCGTGCTTGAGTTAGAGCTCAAGACAGATGGAACGTTACTACGCGAGAAGAACCATACACTGCAATTGAAAAAGGGTTGAATGTGATACCCTACATATCTATAACTGATGACTCACGAGATTCCAGTTGTTGCGTATTCGGTCACGAATACGCCGCCTCCTGCTTGTGCGAAACCAGCGCCATAGGAGGCCGTGCTTGGGTCTGTGGTGATGCAGCCTTGGTTGCTGTTGTCCAGATGCGAACAGTCGGTTGAATTAATGAGCGTCGAGGATTGCTTTGGAGAAACCTGAGTACAACCAGGTAGGGTGTGCAGTCCCATTTGATTGTTTGTGACTAAGTTGACTCCTTCAAAGGTGTCTATTTCTCTAATAACATGTGGTTGTGAGTACCTATATAGGCGGTGATAATAAGAGCTGTTTTGCATACCCTCCAGTCGGCCAGGTTGGTGCATTGGACCACCTAATTTGTACTTTCCGATTAGAAAATATCCCAAGCAACTTGAGATATAGGGATGGGAGAACGTACCATGCTGGCCATACAGAACACTATACGGATTGTGTTAGGAAGTTGTTCTAATCTGTTGAGTTGTTGGCAAGACCTACTCCGAAAGGAACATGAAAAATGTCGGCTGTCCACACGCTGCCAACACTGAATCGATCACTCGTTTGAATTCGAACAGTATTCCTTTTATCATTAAAGACAACAGTTGAAGTATTATCGACCTTGATTATTGCATGGTTGGTCGTAGGATCGACAAAGGCAAGTTTTGATGAAGCTGCTACAGAGGCTGACACGAATCTGAAAATCCGATAGTATTAGACTTGCGATTCCGCTGTATGTAAAATATTCCCGCACATCGTGTCTCCGTTTGTAAGGTTATCAACTGCGAAAGAAAACCGATATAGTTTGGTTGAGTGATCGCGAAACGCTATTGGATGGAGCCAGCAAGACTCACAATGGTTGTAAAAGACCCAATCGTTGAAAAAATTCGTGCCGGAGTATTCTTTCACTATGTCATACGTATCGGCTGCCACGTCAAGCGAAACGAGAGCTGATAACAGGGCCAAAAGACACGGGAAGTCGAATAGCAGCTTTCTGAAGGGCATCATGGGTCAAGGGGATGGGAGATCAAACATTCTTGCGAGACTGATGGATATATATATATTAGGAACCATGCAGCATGGCCTTTGTACTCGTTGCTGCGAACTTGCTTGTCTGACGTGGAGCAAAAATAGAAACCGGTTTCTACTCGATATTTATAGGACAAGAACGCACCGCAACTACACTTACATAGGACTCTCAGGTCCTATGTAGTTGGAAAAGGTTGGAAAGCAAGCTGGCAATAACGGTTGTAAGAATGTGAGAATTATGTGTGATTATAGAGAAGGGAGATAAATAAGGGAAGTGCGCCCAGATCAATTCAAAAATAGCATTACCCCGGGACCCCGGACAATAGCAGAAAAGGCCTGATCCCATTAATCCAGGCGAGATTGGGCAAAAACTTTGGGAAAAAAACTCTTTTTGAAGCTTACAGCTACATGAAAAACCCTAGGTACCTTCTCGAATCTCCACTCGTGCGCCTTTGTTTGTATAAACAACCACTTTTGGTTAAGTAATGACGCAAGCTGTGGGGTCATGGCACTAGAACCCTTCAACCGCTCCAAGCTCTCTAACTATGTAACCCTCCATTATAGGTGGAGTAGTAGCTCCACATGTAACCGACATGTGTGCCAAAAGAGGACATCGTCGCGAAGCACAGGACCTCGTGCTACCAAAAGAGGTTGTTTATACAAACAAAGGCGCACGAGTGGAGATTCGAGAAGGTACCTAGGGTTTTGCATGTAGCTGTAATTTTTTTCAAATCTGAGGTCAGCGAGAGTGGGATCTGTTTTTTTTTGTCAAGACAAAAGCCCCAATTTCAGGATCTGGCCTTTCCATCTATCGTCCGGGGTCCTGCCACTCCTTAAAATATTTTACAAAATGATAAAACCCTTGATCAATCACGCCGGATCTGCTGCCACAAAGATATTCCGTGCCTGAGTGACAGTGAGGGATTGAGTCAGATGCGCAACAGTTAATATTCATCAACTCGGAATCGCTGTTTTAAGATGGCCCCTGAAGCAGCATTGACGAGTCATTGACCACACACAATATACTTGACTGATGCGCCCAGTCAGATCACAACTTTTCATGTAGCCTCGTAGATTGCGCGCACGTTCACAATCTTGTGGATGAATAGGGACCGGGGCCACGTGCTACTGTTTTGGCAGATCAGTCGATGACAATTTCATCTTTAACTATGTGGCACACCGTAAGAAAAAGGAAGTGGTAGGATCGGGTCTCGACTCCCTATAGCGCTAGGAGCTCAGTTCCGTTAACCTAGACATTGATTTGTATAAGGAATCTCAGCCTGAGTGTCAGTGACAACTAAAGTATATTCAAGATCTAGACATTGTATATACTATAACGAATCTAGGTATGTGTAAGAATAGTACACTTTTAGTAACTGTTTTTCCCTTTCCGCTCTGATCGCTCTATATATAGTCGCGGACAAGTTTCCCTTCCTTATCGTAGCTCATCTCTTTTATACACGTTTTGGACCTCTGTTCATCGTTACTCCGGTACCATTATTTACATTCAAACCCTGGGGCTTGAATCCCGAACCGGGGGTGGGGGCCTGGGGAAGGGGGTCACCGACAGCTTAAGAAATTTACCTTATTTTTTTTTTGACACCCTGAGAGAGAGATTTTGAGCTTCGAAGGTTAAAGCTTTAAACGTTAAAGTTAAAGGCCCACTCTTGTGGTTTTAATAGGGAAATACAGTTTATATTGCTCATTGTATGGACTAGTCAACTTTATAGCAAAAAAATGTGATATGTTTTTCCTGAAATTACCTTTTTCGGTCTGACATCATTATGCACCTTTGGGAGGTAAGTTAAAGTAGGGGGAAGGCCCTCCAGAAGGCTTGAAAAGGTTTACCAAACCCTGTCCCATTTTCAAGATCCTTGGGCCCCTTGTTTACATTACTACGTTGTTATGTATGATCTATAGTAGCTCCGAATCGGCGATAACAATAGGAAGGGATGATCCCAACATACTCCCATCAGGATGCGAGGAACGAAGAAACAAGAGAAGAAAAAAAGCTAAGATATCAGCCACCATAATAGTTTTGGATGCTGTGCCTAGATTGCGGTTGGGAGTTTGGGAGTGCCGCTCTCCTTTCTTGTGTGTCGCATCCCTTTTCTGTGTGTCCCTGTCAGCCCCGATAACGCGAATGTACATGTATTGCAGAATTATGGCCCGGGTTCGAATGCTGGAGTTTAGGTACATAATAAGGTTGTGAGTCTCTCTACGCATGCATCGTCAGGACTCGGCTTGCATCTGAGTATTACTGTGATACATATACTTGAGGCTCCTAGATCTAAATTAAACAAAGCAAGAGAGAAAGAGCTTCTACAATCCTTCATCATACATCTTCCTCGTAAGTGCCACATAAAACCGCTCCAGATCATCCTTACTTCCCAGCTCATTTCGCTTCTTCAATTTCGCCTTTTCTCTGTCCATCCGGCGCTTTACTTCCGAGGTCGAGGATGAGTTGGCACTGGCACTGGCACTGGCACCGGCACCGGAACCCACGCCATGGCTGACAGAATATGTCACAGCGAGCATACCGAGTTCCTTCTCGTCTCGCCCTGGACTTGTGAACTCTTTCTCCTGCTTTTCAAGGCTTTCAAACTTCATTCCGACCCCCAAGTCCTGCTCCTTCTCAGTCATGGTAGCTTTACCTTCACTTCGTCCATTCCCAGCTCCATTGACACTTCCGATGGACCCAACACCCAACATCCGCTTCGGAGCCGGCACACGCTCAATTAACCAATCAAACACGGCAGAAAGTGTGTCTGTCGACGAACGTACAACTTCATCATCAGCTGAGCGTTCGCGTGCACGCTTCTCGTTGGGAGTTTCATGTTTCTGAGGTTGTAGTTGTGGTTGTGATTGTGATTGTGGAAGTGAAGAAGAGAGAGAAGTTTGTTGGTCACGAGCATGATCTTGCGATTCAGTCCTAGTCTTATGCTTATCCCTGGTCGCAGCTTCACTCCTACTCTTCTTCCATGCACCAACGAACCGTGTCCAATCGCCAAATCCCCAACCGTCTCCTTGAGCTGTTGACGGCGTATCGCTTACAGCCCTCCTAATAGAAGTCGGAAGAACGGAGCCCAACCCGATGGCCGGGATGGCTGGTAAGTCGACACCAAATTCTATCCCTCTAGCGCCTCTCATCTCCCAGTCTAATTGAAATAAAATAAGAAAAAAAGAAGATTGATGTCGGTGAGGAACAACTTACGATCACAACCTTCCATAATCCCCAAAAATTCTCCCCACTTGGCGCTTTGTACAGTTACAAGTCCATCATTACCCCACTCCTTCTCATTAGCCCATAGAGGAATATCATACTCTCCCCAATTCTGGTCGCCTGAGGCCTTCTCCCACAACTTCTTCAGTTTCTCCCTTTGCGCTTCTTCTACTCCATCTAAGACCATCTTTGGTAGCCAGAATGGGTGCCAAACACTGACATTCCCAGCCGACATCCGGCCTGCTACACTCCAGTATTTAACATCTGGATCATCTGGAGTGTTGGGGTTAAACACGTTGTTTAGGTACTTTGAAGTGAGGTTGGCATATGCCGGTGAGTCGACTATGGAGAGTAAGAGGGTGGCGAATGAGGATGGAAGTGAGGATAGGGACAGACTGAAAGGCAAGGAAGAAGACTCTTCTTTGGCCTCGGAGGCGACTGGTGATGGGGGGCGGGCTGCTGCGTCATGTTGAGAAGTAAACGGCGGTACAAAGGTTTCTTCTGCAGAAAAAGCTTGCATATCACGGCCTAACGTTTCTGCCAGTTCCTTCTCCTGTTGTCTTAATTTCCCAATACCAATATTGGCCTATTGAATTGAGATCGATGAGCTTATGAACGTGATCGGATGCGGCGAGCGGGAAACACTCACCGCACACCAATCCATGAATGGACTTCCGCGATGGGGTGTACTGATACATGTCAATGACAAAGGAGCATATTCCGCAGGTCTGATACGGGATATCAGATGCCTACAGTCGAGACCACCCATTGAGTGAGCGAGGAAGTTGATACCACGGCCTCGGGCATGTGATTGCAGCTGTTCGTCTAGTCTGGCAGCACGCGACTGGATAGACCCAGTTCTGTCAATTATAAAATGGATAGTTAGGTGTGGCAGGACAAAGGAGGAACAAAGGAGTTCTAACCCTGGGACAGATGTGACGATGACTTCAGCACCAACTTTTCCACGAAGGATGCGAAGGACGTTTGACCAATAATGCATGCGCATGCTTGGAAAGGAGGTCGGACCTCGGGAATCAAAACCATACAGACCTATCACCTTTCGAATTAATTGACGTTTTAGAAAAAGTAATGTATAGGAAACATACCATGACATAGGACGATAGGATATCGTGGTGTCAGAAGTGGGTCATACAAGGCAGGATTTACAAGGAGTTGGTGAATAATGTCTGATGGTGTGACTTTGGTTTCTTGACGCGGGAGCTCGACCGGATCTTTCGGTGGGCTTTTCTGTTGCTCTTTATCATGGTTCTCCCTTCGCGGGCGCTCTGGAGACGGCGGCGGAGGTGGATTAGTGCTCGGCTGAGGGTCACTAACTTCCAGTTGGAAAAAAGAGAACATATGGGGCCAAGTCCAGTTGCCTGGATCCGGGAACCAGTTTGGCAGACCTATGGTGGCTAAACAATGTTGTAAACGACATGAATGTTATTTTTTTGAACATTCAGTGGCTCACATTTCAGAAGCAGCTCAGGGTTATGGATCTGACGTCTAGTGTCTATGCTGCCTAGTCTCAATTCCCAGTTACTCCTAACTGTCCACCATGGCCATTCAACGTCCTTCAAGCAATCGAGAGACTGCTTGAGGCCGTTGGGATTATTTAGGTTTGGTAATTCTTCTGATTTCGTGAGGGTTTGCTGATGCAGGAGATATTGGTTTGATATTGAAAGGGTCGATACAACATTCACTAGTCGTCTGAGAATAACGACGACATGTGCTGGGAAAGATACACTGTTCATGGGTCGTACATTGATTGTTGATGATGTTGTCAGACTCAGTCAGAGACTCAGACTTCAGCGCTACAGGCCTTGTAAGACTCGGCACGTGCAACTCCTTTTTGTTATGAAAGACGCTAATCACTGCCACAAATGAACATCGAATCAACTCGTTATTGTTCCAAAGGCTGAGGCATGATTCTTCTCAGATGGAGGCTATTGTACTTGAAGGCCGCCCCTTGACTACTTTTTGTGTCTGTCTGTCTATATGACGATCCCTAAGAAACCTGGCAGTCTTCGACGTACATAAATACTTTCAGCAGCTGAGTATTCTTCTGTCGTCTGCGTTGCTAACTCCTCTACTTTAAAAAACGCTGAGCGTATTCTCATTCTTTCCTTGCCACACAATCACCTGTCAACATTTTTTGAATTCGAAATCCCCTATTGACAATGGCCCCTTTTTCACCTCTGGGCATGGGCCTCGTCAATCCGCTGTTTACCGAGTGGCCCATACCTCCGGTACAGAACAATGTATCCTCGTCTTCTCACCACCTCCCTTATTTATATGAAGTCAAGTCAATTGCCCAAACACGCGCTGGCACCCCAGATCTCACGGCATCGCCTACTTCCTCCACTTCTTCTATCTCTTTGGCGTTCGACGAGCGTTGGTCAATCCCATTGGCAGACCTTCCCCCTAGATCCCAAAGCTGCGGAAACCTTAATCCACAGGCTCAACCCTTCGTACCATTCTCCTCCCTAATGCACAACTCTATTTTATCTCAAGATCGGCGGGATGGACAACGTATCTCTAGTGTTCCAGTTGATTATCTTAAAGATACAGCGGATGGGCTACCAGACTATAAATTAGCGCCCCTCTCTGACTGGGATACCTTCTCAGAAGAACCTCTCGAGTGGCTCGAGAACAACGCGCACTTGCCATCAACTCCTGCCTACCCTCCTGGTCTTCGGATCCCGCATTCCTGCCTACATCTACCACCTCCGGCCGTGCCTCCATCCTACCTTCCTCTGATTGTAGATTGCTTAAGATTCGGCACACAGAATTACACAATTGAATCCTACTCACGGGTTATCGTTACCAGCCGTCCTCGATGGGATCTTCAGAGTCTTCGGGAGCTCTCCGAATGCATCTGCCTCGAGATGTACAACCCCTGTACCAAACCGACGGACAAAGATGGACATGTCATCACAGCTTGCGACTCTGCGAGGTACAACGCCGTGGATCCGACTCGTCCGATTTCCAATGGTTTTCTTGTGGAGTATGAGCGAGGAGCGCAAAGGCAGCAAGCTATTGCAATCATGGTAAAGTACCTTGATCAACACATATCCATCATTCAGTCTCCGGAGGCTGCACAACTGTTCATGTGGAGTTTGCGAGAGTCAGCCCTGACTAGATTTCGCGAAATCTGGGACGTCGTAAGTGTCGCCTTAACACTGACACTGCAAAAAGAGGATTTGCTTACTGACACCATACCTTCTTCCTCTCTTTCGTCATATAGGAAAACGTGAACGGCAGGGCATTGAACTTATCAAACCCAGCAGCATCATACGACGTTCGTTGTGCTCTTACTCTCTGCAAATCCATCGCATCATTCTTCAACCAAAAGTTGATTGAGCCCCGGCACCTCAAAATGTGCATCCGCACCCTCCTCAGGCATCTGATGTCTGTTGAACACGTCGAAGCTCTCGCCCTCCTCGTTCTCGGATGCGGGCCTGCCTTGTGGGATGTATCCACTCCCACGTCTACGACATATACAAACAACCAACATGAACACGCAGGGTACACAGCCGGCCAGGCCTTCCTGACTACTTTAAATACCAGTGTCACCAACTTTTCTTTGCATGATTCCAAAAGCCTTGTGTTTCCACGTGAAGTTTGGGGCCAAGGCCAGCTGATGACTAGATTGAATCAGATCGGGATGGCTGTGAATGATTGGGCAGTCCTCGTGTCCAGAACACCGAGAACTCTACAAGATTGCATGGGTGGTGCGAGGAACATGGCAACGTTTTAAGTGTAGACTGTTTCGATGCATCTTTTCTTTGCTTGGTTTCAGTCGATGAATGACACTCGAAGGCGAAGGCTGGACAGTTTCGACCATCCCCTGAACCTTTGGATCAATATTTTATAACTAGATATCTGGTTGTGTACAATGTACTGTATTATATATATACTTTATAACACCCTTTTACATTCCACAACTCCTTGACCCTGAACAATCGTGAACGTGACCGTGTTTATTATGTAAGGCACATAACTTGAGAAGAAACTATTCTGTGCCTCATGCCAGAATCCGTCATCATGCTCAAATGAATTGTCAAGTACTTCCGAGGAAAACTACATAACTCTAGTCTCGATATTTTTAATAGATGGACGAGGTCGACTGCGCGTGAGACTCTACCAGGGGTTTTTTTAACAGGCGCGCCGTTTTGCTGACATTATTTAACCTTTCCTGGAAATTATGAAATTATTAAAATCAATGCCACCGGTTGTTTTTGTTCACTTGACCATCTTTTACATTTGCACTTTGACCGACCCGGAGTCAGTGCATGGCCAAAACGTTGCGTGTCGAACGGAGATTGGGTGTCCTTGTCGTCTTTCTTGTTAAAAACGCAGCACTTCTTAATTGTGGTACGACGTCGTGAAATTCATTTTTTGGGTCCAGCACACGTCTCCTACGAGTTCTAATTCAGGTTTTCTACTCAACGGCCTGCGACGAACAAGAACAATCAGTCGTTGAACTGGTATATCTTCCGTCAACACATCGTTAGGGGAAACTATTTAACACTTAGTGTGCTATTGTCGATCCGTTGCAGAGGCTTTCCTTCCATTGTCCGGAATAAGCATCATAAATCTTTCCTCTTCCCATTCCATGGCCAAAGTGCACACGTGTTGCACCAGTGGCGTTCTATTTCTCAAATTAGTCTTCGAAATCTTCATTGTTGCATTGCGCTGTGGCCCCGGTTCAGCTGTGCTTTGTTGAGCAACGGTTTGAATCTACTAGTACTGGTGGCCCATATCCGCCACCATCTAAATACAGGTGCGTTTGCTTGCATCCTAGAAATGTGTCTTGACATTCTCATACCTCGCAGATAACACCGCCGTCTCCATGTCCAAATCGTTCCAAGACAACGAAATAATATATTCTTCCTTCACTACCCATCCCACCTACTTTCAAGGTCACAAACATCCAAAGAACGAAATGTTGCATGCTGTTCCTCGCCAAAGCCAACTCTGGCCATCACCCACGCCTTCCCCATTCTTCCAACCGTCTGCTCAGGTATCTCTTGACGAGAAGTATCCTCCCCTCATCCACACCCAACCCCTTACACCAGGACAAGTCTATATCCCTCGCGTCGATGACAAGGGTAGTGCCTTGCCATCGCCATCTACCACTCGGTGCAGCTCTAGCACCCTCGCGCTTTATGATGATGGCATCCGGAAGATCTTCACGTCTTATCGTCCAGGTGCCGACCGAATGATGACCCCGCCTCCCGTGTGTGAAAAGAGGGAACATTTGATGACGCGCGATATATTGATGATGTCAGCTCATGCATATCCCTATGCTGCTCCATTTTATGCTGTCAATCAGCGTCGTAATCGGGACGATGAGAATCAGAGACATAAGGATCAGCCTCCACGACCCCCTCCACCTCCACTTGAAGTAGCTCCGTACCGTTCGTCCCATAGGATCTGGAAGAAGTATTTTACTAAGGGATCAGAGGCGCCGGACCTCCCAGCTAAAGGTTACTATGCTCAAAAACTTGTCAGCTGTAACTGTATATGGGACGAAGACGAGCTTATGCACCTTTCGCGTGCTTTCGTTTGGCGCGCTTCGGCATGCGGTGAAAGACCAACCGATCCGTTAGCTGCATTTGCGACAGAAGTGCATCGAATCTTCCATAGAGCGCCCTGGACGGGGACGGCCGAGGACTTCCGACGTTGTCTGTGGGGCGTAGTACACGAGACTTTCGTTTCGAGTTGGCAGTTCGAAGTCAGTTACTCCACTCCTTGATTTCCATACTTCAACTGATGTCACTATTCGGTCGTTTCAAAAAAAAATCTTTTTTTAGGAGCAGAGGATATCTCGCCAAGCAGTCACATACGTCAAAAACCCTTCACCAAGTTACAAGGCATACGTAGTCTCTGCACTCTCCGTCTGCAGTTTCATCGGGGATCTCTTCAGATACCACCTGTTTATTAGTAGAACTGACACTATAGGCTGTATCCTCGTACTCCTGCATCACCTCACCACTGTGGAACACGTCACAGCTATTTCCAACATCATCAAACATGCTGGGTTAGCCTTGTGGCGAGAAGCCGTGGATTTAGATGGAGAAGTGTGGCAATTTCGCAAGTACCTTTTGGAAAATTCTCGACCGTTGAAGGACTATCGGACCGTGCTATTGCAACCAATCGGAGGAAATACGGAAGTAAAATCAAAAGTCGATGATATCTTGGGGCATGTGGACAATTGGCGTCTGGCGGTGGTGAATGAACGGCGACACTAGCAACTGCCAACTTGTATATATTTATATGTATCAACCAGTACCTATTAGTCAGACCTTTTTACTAATCTACCATATAAATGCAAGCGAGTGCCACCGTCACTCACCTCGGTCTGCATCACTGCCAGTGATGGAAAATCATGTTGTGAAGACCAGCCTTCTGATGATTGTCTCCAGCGCTGAACCGAAGTGTGATAGATGGCTAGAAGGCAGGAAGTGAGTCCATTCCTTTCAGTTACTAGTAGCGAAGCAGGAAGCAAACTACATTGAATCTACTATCATCGATTGAGAGAAGCGACTGTCGATGATCGTCTGTCGATCTTCTTACGAACATCCATAAATATCTCTTTGACTAAAAAATCAAATTTTATGCAGATATTTTCTAAATACCCGGGTCATCATGCATGATGGTGGTTAGGGCGTCTCAAATGAACCCTGACTATATTTGTCGTAGCAAATACAGTCATTTCCACAGACAAACTTTCACACGACATTGCTTTCTATCAGGATGACCATATACGAATCTTGTAAACGCACTTCATTCCGATACATTAATAAGCAATTATCCTCTCCAATGATGTGGGAGCACCCTATAAAGGCTTCCCAGTCTTTTGACGTGCTTTTTTCCCGCAGTTTCCTCGTTTCTCTCCGAGAATCATGTCTCTTAATGTCGAGACCCATTCAATTCATTCTCCTACGTCCTCTGTTACTGAAGGAGAGAATGTAGACATACCCGAAGGTCAGGGTAAATCGGCTCTACCCGAAGAGGTAATACAGGACGTAACACAAGACTTGGAGGACGACTGGGACAATGACCCCGCCAACGCCAGAAATTGGACATGGGGACAAAAATGGACAGCCGCAGGGGTTGTGAGTGCCCGAGCTCACCTACACCTCAGCCTTGAATTTTTTTTTAAAAAAAAAAACTTCTTCACAGCTATCGTTGTACACATTTGTTTCCCCGCTGGCCAGTTCAACGATGGCACCTGGTCTGCCTGAGATTGGAGACAAGTATAACATACAAAGTCCTACTGTCGTTGCGTTGACTTTGAGTATATTCCTGCTTGCTTTCGCCATCGCTGTCGGTGTCATGTCATCTCACTTATGTCATCAACCTTTACTCACCCATTTGACAATAGCCTCTTATTCTTGCTCCTTTATCCGAAATGTATGGACGAACCTGGGTGAGCACCGTTCTGAACTGAGACCTCATTGCCTGTTCGTGTTTTCATACTACCCATCTAGGTCCTCCATATCGGCAATCTCGTGACTCTGGGTCTCAATCTGGGTTGCGCATTCGCGCCATCAACAGCTTCCCTGATAGCACTCCGTTTCCTGTGTATGTTCAAGTTGAACATAGGCTCTTTTTCAATTCTAACACCTGGGTGCAGCTGGTTTATCAGCAAGTGCGCCAATAGCGGTGGGCGGTGGGATGGTAGCCGATTTGTTTTCGGAGAATGATAGAGCATCTGCCATGGCAGTGTACACGCTCGGACCTCTCATTGGTAGTATACATCGGCTTCTCTGACGGCATCGATTGACCTCATTATCTCCTTTTATCAACCGCTAGGTCCCGTGGTGGGTCCTATTGCTGGAGGCTTCATTGCCCAGACCGTAGGAGTAAAGTGGGTCTTCATCGTAATAGCTAGTTCGTCATATTTTTTCTATCACCGGCGCAGGACATTCATCAATCTTTTTTTTGGTATCCAGTCACATGTGGTGTATCAGCTCTCATTTCCATTCCCATCTTACGAGAGACATATGCGCCTGTCATTCGTCGAAGACAAGCTGCAAAATATGGCGATTCTGAAAAGGCTGCGTCTCTTCAACCCGCCGCTCTCAACGAGCATGGAAAACTTTATTACCTCTGGCTCAACCTCTCACGTCCTGTTGTCCTGTTATTCGGAAGTTTCGTCTGTTTTATATTTAGTCTTTACATGGCCTTGTGAGTCATCAAGTAGTTTCTTTTTTATTGATGCTGATTGATATCATGTTTCTAGTATGTACGGTCAGTGCACTAAAGCGTGGAAGTCGCCTAATATAGCTAATTAAATCGATTTTAAAACTGCAGGAATATATTACTTGATGTTCACCACCTTCCCCAGTATGCCTTGATCCCCTTCCTTTCCATTCCGCAATTGATGTCTTTTCATTCCCAAGAGTTTTTCTCCACCACATATAACTTCAGCCCCGGAATAGGTGGCCTTTGTTATATTGGCTTGGGCATTGGCTTCTTTCTTGCCACGCTGTTTGGAGCCAAATTCGCCGATCAGATATACAAATACGTAAGTATCTCTGACTTCACTCAATCATTACGGGTTTCTTAAACTTATCTTTCTCTTATAGCTCGCCCGTAAGAATGACGGCGTAGCCAAACCAGAAATGCGTATTCCAGCGCTATTCCTTGGATCATTCTTTGTTCCCATCGGACTTTTGTAAGTTTATTGGTCCGAGAGTTCAACATATTGTCGCTCACTATTTTTGGGTTCAGTTGGTACGGATGGTCGGCTGCTGCCAAGCTTCACTGGATCATGCCCATCATTGGTACTGCTATCTTCGGCTTTGGTAAGATAAAATGCATCATGACAATTCACGAAGCTGATCTGGTTGCATTTCTCAAGGCATGATGTCAACATAGTGCGTTTTAAACGAACAAACGCAAGCACAAGTTGATTAATTTCCCCTTTTACCGCCATTTCAGCCTCCCGATCCAGCTCTACTTGGTCGATTCGTTCACCTATGGAGCAAGTGCCACATCCGGTGCTGCAGTATGTTGATAGTTTCCTTTTAACCTGGTCACCAATCTCAAACAACCACATCCAATTATCTAGCTCTTCCGATCGCTCTTTGGCTTTGTTTTCCCACTATTTGGTCAACAGATGTTCAATAGACTTGGCTTAGGAGGTGGGAATTCCGTATGTTTTTTTTTTTTTTTCATTCACCCCTTGAGGTTTCTCACACTGAATTGACGCGTGCATACACAGTTATTAGCCGGCTTGGCTATCCTTCTTGGCATACCTTTCCCTGTCTGGATATATTACCGAGGAGAACAATTGCGTGCCAGTAATCGTTACACGAAACACTCGGTTGTACCCAAAAAACCCACTTGAGGTCCTTGCCTACCCTTAGCTATCACTACCTTATGATCCCTACAAACCAACCTAAATTAAATACCCCGCACCTCATGGACTCACTGTATCATTTTGCTAGTAGCTACCAATGTTTTTAGAGCGGAAGAGTTATCAAGTAATTCCTATGACACGCTCTCTCTGAGTTCCCCAGTGTGGATATGTGCATAGGTGCGTATACGACTCGTACAATATTTTCCACAGACGGGCACCGTCGGGAAGGGTCAGAAATTGCCCTGGGATTTACTTATCAGTAATCCATGTTGTTGCATATGGTTTATAGGGTGTCTAGCTAGGGAAGTCCGGAATTTCAAAACAACAAGGCGGTTGGAATTTTTTAAAATAAGCCATGAAGCTTAATTCAGTATCCAAATTAAGTTAGAGTTCTTCTGGGATTCCACCGCAAATTTACTAAATGGGGGTGTAATTGTCTAAAAATGGAAATATTTTAACATCAAATGACAAATGCCATCGGTCAAGCTCAGAATGTCGTCTAAGGGCTGCGAGGGGGTGGGATTTGAACCGGGGTAAGGGTGGGACCTCAGAGGTTAAAGTTTTCTTACTAAAAATGGATGAAAAAAGTTATTTTTAATGCCTGGTGCCAGGCTTCATGTAAAATACCATAGCAGTGGAAAAAATGGAATTTATTGTTTATTCAAGTTTGCTGTACTAGTCAGTCAGCTTGCTGAATCATCACAACAGTGAAGACAAAGGTATGAACATGGACTCATTGACCAGACAACATGTAAAAGAAAAAAAATACAATGTTAAACATGTTGTCCTGAGTGAAATGAAGAAGTCAATGTATGCTTCAACTTCCTGTGTGCCCTGAAAAATTGGTGTTGCAAGAAAATGTGTGATCAAAAAACAATCACAATTTGGATAAACACACTGGTGGACTCCTGTAGTGATGCCACTCTGTAGCCTCAAATAAATTAGCAAATATTATGAAGATATTTGAGTGACTAGATACCTCCAAAAGCTAATGGGTCTCCTGAAAACACTAAGCAAAATATGTAGCTAGTTTAAAGATATTTCCAAATGGGCTCCATGTATTGCTTAGCATCTGCAGGAGATCTAGCCACTCAAATATTTTCTGTTATGAACCCTTTTTCTTTTTCTATCTCCACTGATACATACACTTTACATGCATTCTTCATTTCTGCTTACATATGTTTACCACATCAGCAAACTCAGGCCCTGCTATGGACCACTATGTAATGCTCTATAGCACCATAGCACCATAGCATGGGTCCCTATATCTGTAGCATCCTGCAGATGCTATAAAGCACTACATAGCATCACCTAGAGAGTTCATAGCCACTCTGTAGTAGCCTCTTGTAGTTCCATAGCACTCTGTACTGAGCTCAAATAGTAGTGGCTTATTTTTTCAGTTTTTGAGCCTTGTTCTTACTTGAAGCCAAGTACATTCAAAAAAAATAACATAATAATAACATTGTCCAACTACACCTACAAATTACATTGTCTAATTACCCAACTAAGTGAGGTATCATCATTGTATACCGTCCCTGAAGTCACCACCATCATCATACATTGTTATCATACTCATCACTGTGCATTGTTGTTGTATGTTCCTGTGTGTTCTCAAATTTGTATGTTGTCATATGTTGTCAGCCATTGTTGCTGTTGTCAAGTATTCCCCCCTGCTAGGAGGGTCATTCATTGTTGTTGTTTGAAGTTAATAAGCATCAAAAAGTTAGTATATTGAAATCAAAAAATTTAAAAACAAACCCACCACCTTAGCAAGGGGGGTGGAGCCATCACTATTGTCGTTAGCCATCGTGGTTGTTCATCATGGCCATTTGAAGCTAATAATCAAAGGTTAGTATGGTGAAATAGATAAAATAAAATGAAAATAGACCTAGTGAGGGGTAGAGCTGTTCATTGTCATTGTTAGCTGTTATCATCATTCATTGTGGTCATTCAAAGCTAATAAGTAAAGGTTAATATAGTGAAATAAAAAATAAAGTAAAAACATACCCAACCCCTAGAGTAGAGCCATTGTCATCATTGTCATCCTCCATCATTACTGATCGTACATTGCCATTGTAGGTTGTATGCTGTCATTGTAAACTGTTGTTGCATGTGTAGCTGTGCTTTAATGAGGTGTCTTTGTTGTTGCCATTCCTATTCCCATCACTGTTGTCTGGGTTATGCTATTAAGATAGAAAAAATAACCCCTCGTTGAGAGGGGTTGCTGTCAGCAGCACCATGCCCTAATAAAGAAAAAAAAACCCAGTGTTACCATTGTTCGGTCCATTGTCATCGTTGTCCCAGGTGACGTAGCAGGTGTAGGTGGTGGTGGTGGAAAGAGTTTGTATCAGTCATTGTGACATTGTGACATTGTGATATAGAGTTGAATGTGTGCATATGGTGATTTGATGTAGTGCACAGACCATGTTTAGGGCTGGTCTGTTGAACTTGAAAAAAAAAAAAAATGATTTAGAATATTGTGTAGATGAGTCTAGACTGACTCTACAGCTATATAGTGTTATGTGGTCCCCTATTATCACTACAGAGCAACATCGGCTATCTACCTAGCACTACTATATATAGCAGAGAATAGCAAAACAAACAGTAAATGGAAGCTATAGGCTCCATTGTGCAGAATATATAAACCTAACTCCATATTTTCATTAAATACATATATTAAAAGATTCTGTGATTTTATGGGAATTTCAAACAATTAATTGAGGGCATTGGGCCATGACCGAAAAAAGAGGCCAAAAAACAGAGATAAGCAAAACCCTGTCACTGGTATGTCACATCAAGTATTTCAGTCTCTGGTGTGCCGGTAAATTTGGGAGTGGTGGTGCATTGGTTCACTGGCGGGTGCGGCTCAAAATGAGGAAGATATTTAAATTGTAAACAGCATAATTTATGAAGTAGGATAATGATGAGACTCCAGAGAAAATGTATTGAAGTAACTAGAAGGAACACGATGGAAAGGAAGCTGGACACAACTTGAGGATGCAACAGGTGTAATTTGAGGGAAATTCTTGATGGAGGGAGATTCAAGGTGGTGTTGTTGGATGGAGGCTCAATTCTGGTAGCATCATGGACAGGCGCAGCTCATTTTCAACCCCTTGGTGCACGCTCAAAAAGAGAACAAAATCGGGCATCTTCTTTTAGGTGAGGAAATTTTTCAAAGTGTTCAGTGATGCGTGCGACAAGAATGGCCTTCGTTCCAGTTAAAGAAAGGCCCAGGGCATCGGAAATGTCTTCAAGGTCAGTCTTGTTTTTTGTGGAAAGTGGACCTGAGAATACCTGAGTCGAGCCTTGAGTTGCACGTCGCACAATATTCTCTTTCTCTTTTGTGGTTCTTTGGGAATGCTTCTCTAATTCCTTTCACTTCTTTTCCTGCTGCCGTTCTCAATCCTCACATGCCTCAGCCAGCCCTTGGTCGTTGGTGACAACTCGTGATGATGTATGTAACCGACGACAACTTGGTTCAGCTGCCTTGTCTTTTTTCTGGTTGAACCGAGATTTCCAGACAGCCGCCTCTCTTTGTGCCATCACAGCATGCACCTCAGCAGCATCTCGCTGTGCACATGTATTTTCCAATTGTCTCTGAAGTGTGCGTATTTCATCATCTTTATCAATTTGTGATGATCCAGCAAGAGGTGTTTGAGCACCTTCGGGTGTAATGTGGTGAGGATGATGAAATGCTTTTGAGGCTTGGAGTAGAAAGATTCAGTGGCTGGAGAGGTGGATAGCTTCGGTCCTTTTGAACTCGAGGCTGTGGACAAGGTGTGGTATTTTCTTCTTCATTATCAAGTTCTTGATCTGATCTTGAAATGCGGTGTGCGTGAATTATTTCTTCGGCAGGATGACTGGCTTCATCATTAACCTCAGACTCAGAACTTTCAGATTCACTAGAAGATTCAAGTCTGGAATTGGAGCTGTGGTATTCGGTATCCAAGCCAGAGGAATTGCCATCGTCTGATGAAGCATCTGGAACATGAGGCATTCTCTGTGGGGAATGACAAAGGTGTGTGTGATGTGGTGGAAGAGTGGCTCAGTGCAAAGTCCGATGGTGTGAAAAGGTCAGGATTGAGTGGACAAAGGCCTGATTTCCGCCACGCTTGTTTGATTGTTGTTGGTTTGAAAGCTTTGTGTCTTGCCACAAAGTACTCTTTCACAACATCTCACATATCCATTCTTTCACCTGTTTCATCTAGAATCTCATCGCATCGATTAAACCAAGCAATTTGCAATGGTCTGAAGCAGCCAACATCAAGTGGTTAGAGACAATGAGTTGTATGAGGAGGAAGGCAGAAAAGGATAATGGTATTTTCTCTGGCAAGGTTAACCCATTCAAGGGTCGTATGCGAGCCATGTCCATCATAGATTAGCATAATTGGTGGCTCTGGTAAGTCCTCTCCTCAGTTTTCGGAGCCATCTGCAGCTAGCCTCTCCTTTTCAGTTTCAACTTGATTCCATTCAGTTGCTTGCAGAACAAAGATTTCTTTGAACCATTCAAATCTGATTTCATCATCTGTCCAGCCATTTTCCGAGGTTGCAACTCTTTTCAGGTAAGAATTCGGTATATTTCACTGTTGAGATAACTTTACTTACAAATATTTAATTCCTGGTTCTTCAAACCATTCCTTATGCTTCATTGAGCCAGGGAACACAAAGCCAGGACCGATGTCGGCTGTACCATCTGCACAGATTGAATCTATGATGGTGACAAGCTGGAGCTCATCGCTCTGCAGCTTGTACTTCATTTTGTCATCTTGTGCAAAGAAATACTTGGTGCGTGTTCCTTTTTGGCCACCTCCCATTTGAACCCCTTTCTCATCCATGTTGTATATGTTCCTCCATGGAATATTATTCTTCTCCATAGTTTCCTTGAAAAGTTTGAAATGACCTTGCACCGTTGTGAAATTGAAGGCTTTTGTGCGTTTGGGGTCAAGTCCGCTTCCTCGGCCCATTTTGAGCTCTGGTGTATGTCGTTTCCATCAGAAAAAAATAACCTTGGCCTGGCTGGCTCTGGCTGCCCTGGCCAGCCCTGGCCAGCCCTGAACATCTTTGGCTAGGTTTAAAAATCTGAAAAAATGCTAACAAATCACAGAAATATTTATAGCACCCAATTCTGGTGATGGGGTGGTGCAGCTCGTTGCGGGTGTGTTTGTCGCAAAGGCACGACCCGACTGACCCCTCCCCACGCAAAGTCTGCATGGAGTCGTCACGTCACACCCCAACGTCCCCTCCCTCTGTCCGTGATCCCCGGAGCCATCAGATCAAGCAATTTATTCAAACATTTCAGATGTACCTTGATGCAAGGCTTCTGGATTTTTTCTCGAGTATAGTTGGTCGTCGATGATTGATTTCGACTCGTCCGTTGAGAATAACTGACCTAGTTTATAGAACGTGAATGACCTGTGGGTAATTTATTTGCTTGGTAGGTGGGGTTTTAAGTCCGGTAGTAACTTCGCTTTCCTGTGTTTCACGTGGGTTTTGTAGGGAGTTTCTGCACCTAGGCGTTAAAGTACTGTAGTCTTTTTTTATTGGAACCGGACCGACCGAGACCGACGGGACCGGACCGGACCGGTCGGGACTTGTAGAAACCGATCCAAATTTTTAGACTTTTTTACGATTGTTTAGTGTCTTTATAAATATCGTGGGTTAAAGTTTTTTTCATGTGTTAATGTATTCTGTCTACGACTCTATAATTTCTATAATTTTATTAAATTATAGAAATTATAGAGTCGTAGACAGAATACATTAACACATGAAAAAAACC